>KZ451911.1:3875325-3910758 GCA_002786265.1 Apostasia shenzhenica
TTTCGTTAGTACAATTTATTTAAAATTTTTTTAAACCCCCCCCCCCCCCCCTCTCTTGGGAAGGCCTAAGGGCCAACAATTGGTATCAGAGCAGGATGTTGTGTTCTTTTCATTTTTTTTATTTTAGGATTAACATCCTAGAGTCGATCTATGACTTTTCATATGTACATACCCGATGATGCTATTTGTGAGGGTCTTTCGGTTAATCGTCCTCCTCTTTTCAAAGGTTTGCACTATAACTTTTAGAAAAAATGGATAATGATATATCTTCAAGGTATTAACATAGAGTTATGAGAAATAACTCGTAAGTCCTTTGTCACCCCTATGAAGGAAAATAGGATTACTCCTAAGGAATTTTTCAAGATGACGGTTGAGGAGAAAAAATTAGCACAATTAAATGCCGAAGCACTCAACCATCTTCAATGTGAATTATCTCCTAGTGAGTTTAACCGAATTTGCACCCTTCTCACTGCTTATGAGGTATGGTTCAAGCTTGAGGTAATCATGAGAGGACAAATCAAGTCAAGGAATCAAAGATAAATATGTTGATTCATGACTATGAATTGTTCAAAATAAATTCCGAGGAGTCCATTAAGAATATATTCACAAGATTTACTAATATCACAAATGGACTTATATCACTTGAAAAAATATTTACTAATGAAGAACTTGTAAGAAATATTCTTAGGTACTTACCAGGAGAGTATGATGCAAAAGCAACAACGATTGTTGAAGCAAGAGACTTATCTACTTTCGAACTTGATATATTGTTAGGTTCCCTAACTACATATGAGTTGGAAATGAAGAGAGAAAAAGAAGAAAAAAGAAGATAGCTTCAAGAAAAAGAAGGTCATTGCTCTAAGAGCTGCTTCACCCACTACTTTCGATGATGACACCACTTCTAGTGGTGATGAAGAGGGTAAAATTGATGACAACATTGCTTTGTTGTCTAGGCATTTCAATGCTCTCATGAAGAAAAAGAGAAATTTCTCGCGAAGAATTCAAAGAAAGACATTCAAAGCAAAAGAAAAGAAAAAGAGCACATCAAAAAATAAAGAAAATGTTATTTGCTATGAATGCAAAAAGTTGGGCCATATAAAGCCCAATTGTCCTCTACTCAAGACAAGAAAGGTAAAAAAAAAAAAAAAGCACTTGTAGCTACATGAAGTGATTCTGATACTAGCAAAGTGAAGAGGACAAAAAAATGAAGTGGTCAATCTTTGTCTTATGGCCAATATAGATGATGAAGATGATAAGGAAGAATCATCAAAAAAGGTAAATAACTCTCTTTCATATGATGAATTAGAAGAGAATCTTTTTGATCTTATTTATGAATATGATAAATTAAAGAATAAATATTTTTCTTTGAAAAAATTATATCTTGTGAATCTTCATGCAAGGCATTGAAAAATAGAATTGATGAACTTATGTTGCATGATGAAAATTTTTTTAAGTTAAATGAAGAACTTAGCAATCATGTTAGTAGATTAATCATTCTTAAAGTTAGATCTAGCATGCATAATATTAATGTTAAAAATAAAACTACTTATACTCATAGCACAAGAATTAAATTAAATACTAGAAGTAACTCTCATAATTCATCCCATGCTCACATGTATGCAATGCCTCATGTTACTTATAATTTTTGTAACAAGTATAATCAGGTTTCACATACCTGTATGATTAGAAGATTTATGTTTTCTTCAAAAATTACATCTTATGTATGAATTCCTAAAAGCATATAGCATATAAATAATTCTATTGCAACTAACCTATAGGACTTAAATTTATTTGGGTACCTAAAGTCAAAACTTGAGACCTTTTTGTAGGTATGCTTCCACACCGGGACCGGTGGAGGTAAATGATTCTTGGATCGGGTGTTCACATCATATGACCAGAGACAAATTTATGTTTATCTCGCTAAAATCAAGAAATGGAGGTTATGTGACTTTTGATTATAATACTAAAAAACGCATTATGGGCATTAATAAAGTCGGTAAAAAATCATCTATCTCTATAGATAAAGTCTTTTTGGTTGATGAACTTGCATATAATTTACTTAGTATTTCTCAGTTATGTGATAATCGTTATAAGATTTCTTTTGAACTCAACTTGTTACAACCCCAAGTCAATTTTATTCATTTGAAGATAAAAAGAAATTACAATCAAAGCATTATCTGCATCTCAAAGAACTTCGAAATTTTGAGTGGCCCTTCATCCAAATCAGTCAAGCTTGACAAACACTAACTGATTAGTCATGTCAAGACAATGGGTTAGATCAAAGTTAAGTCAACCTCGACTTAAATTTGAATTCATAATCGTTAAATTAGAGCAAATATTAGATCAACGTCAATCGGAATCAGCTCAAAATTTAAGTTTTCAAGTTTGATGTATTTAGAGTAAATATTATCATAGTAGACAGCTTGAAATATATAAATATTATAAATTAGTTCTCGTAAGTGGTATATGTTGGGAATTGTCAATGCAGTGGACAAAATTTTTCTCTCGACCGTTCAGATCATGTCCTCTATAGCATCAATTAGAAATTAGATAATATAAGTAGGTTAGATTATAAGTAGAATTGATGACTCGAATACTGTTAATCTATAAATAAGGTAGATCAAAAAATGAGACGGATTAATAGGCCAAAACATATTTTAAGAATTTAAGTAAATTAAAATTTGAATCAAAGTGAGTCATGCCTTGTTCTATCAACAAGCCTGAGGGGCATGCAAGAACATCAGAAATAGAATACGAGAAAAATAAACAAAAAAAAATAAAAAAAAAATATTTAGCCGCTTACAAGGATCAATGAAGGCAAGAAATGTCTCCGAGTTTCGCACTTATTTTCCAACAATCCGAGTAACAAAAAAGAACATTTTTTGTATTTAATATAAATATTTTTAATTACTATGAATATCTCTTAACATTTATAACAAAAAAAATTTATATAACTAAAAATATTCATACCATAAAAAGAAATAATTAACAGCATTAATAAGCCATTTAAGACAGGCTATAGCTACTTGTGTAGCATGCTCTTATTAGCTACTGAACCTATTTCATCCGCATCTAATAAATTTTTTGGCTTTTCTCTTGTTGAAGAGTAATAATTTAAATGCCTATGATTTAATAATAATAACAATAAAAATAATAATAATTAAACTTTTATTTTATTAAGTGAAATTAGTTATATGAATCTTTTGTACTTATTTCAATCTATTAGTTAATAAATTTTTATTTAATTTTAAATATGTAAAATTATTTTTTATATATATTTATTTTTGCTTAATCTCCTTTTGACAATATGAAAAACTAAAAAAAAAAAAAAACTTACGGTATTCCACTGTAGGTCCTGCCTTCTATTTTTGAGATTTATAAATCAATTAAAATAATAACGTGAACACGAGATGATACCATGAGTGAGTGAGACAAGAAATTTATTTCATTTATCAGATTGTGTGAGGAAAAAAACCAAAACTAAAGTCAATAAAAAAAAACTAAGTATATAAATATCAAAAGATTCTTAAAAGAATTGGCTGAAAATAAAATAAGGGTAAATTACAACCGTGTTACTGTATTTATGGCATACTATCCTACGAGTTCATATTTTCAAAATTATATCTAGGTTCTTGAATTTTAATATAATCTTTAACCAAGTTTTGTTAATTTTTTATTATTAAATTTGAGAGAGAGAGAGAGAGGAGTTGACCCCCTCCCCAAATAGTTGTCCCTCCACTCACTTCGTCATCATCAGCAGCCTTATCAAAAAGAGAGCGAAAGAGAGAGAAGCTAAGAAATAAAAATTAATAATAAAAATTTAAAAAATATAGATTTGCTGATTATAATTCAGAGACTCAAATATTATAATTTTGAAAATATGAACCTGCATAATAAAATGCCTTAAGCTCAAAAAAACCCAAATGTAATTTACCTATAAAATAAATATATAATAGGCTTAACCAACAAGACCTGAAAAAAATCTTAAAGTAACTCAATGAACCAATAAATATAAATGTGGCAATTTTCTCATTTAGTCCACATGATATTCTTACGCAAACTTTGAGGAACCTCCCCGACTTGAATTCCACTTAAAAATGTAGTCAAACTCAAAAAGTAACTCAAAACCTCAACCCAAATCGGTTAGACCCAATTTCTAATAAAATTTGATCATTCTATATTGTTTGGGTAAAAATCCAAACAAAGAATTAGGGAAAGATTAGACAAGTTCCAAAATTGGTTTGAGACAATCCTTTTGGAGGAGAGGAATGGACGAAGACAAGCTGCGGATTGTTAAGGAAGCTTCGTTAGAAGAAAGCTGATCGAACAGAGCTGAAGCTGTCATCGAACTGTAGGTAAATAGGATTTAGCTGGTTCTTCCCTCTGAATCTTGGTATTGGGGTTAGCCCGACGGAGCCGCCTTCTCGCTATAAATGAGGTTATTTATAGGGAGAGTGTGGCAGATGGAATTAGGTAGGTCAGGTGGGCTTCATTAATAAGCCAGTAGTGGGGCAGCGTGTAGATGGCTGGACCTGCTCACGCCGCCCGGTACCCTAGGCATTAATGACAGACAGTTTTCCCTTAACTCTATAAGGGCCGTCACATCATAAGGTAGCATGACATGACAACTGCTTAATGGACAGTCAATTATTCGACCCAGCTATTCAACTAGCTCCTCACTGTTCAACCAAGAGGCCTCAATCTGAGCAAGTCTCTTAAATTTTTCGAGAACCCTTATTCAACTGACCATGCTTGGAGGTTCGGTTAAACCCATCAATGTGTCATGACCAAATGACACGACAATTTTTTTTCTCTTAACAATTTATTCACAACATGCCTTATATCCATTCCTCTTCTCCATGGGAAAAAATTGTTAGAAGAAAACTGATCAAACAGGGATGAAGCCATCATCAAATTGTAGGTAAACAGTGCTCGGCTGACTCTTTCTCTAAATTCTGATATTGGGGTTAGCCTGACATAACCCTTTTCTCGTATAAATAAGGTTATTTATAGTAAGAGTGAGGTAAACGGAATAGGTAGGTTAGGTTGACTTCATTAATGAGGCAGTAGCGAAACGACATGCAGGTGGCTGGACCTGCTCACGCCACCCAGCAGCCTAAGCATTAATGATAGACACCTTCCCCTTATTCTTATAGGAACCGTCACATCATAGGGTGGCTATGACATGACAGCTGCTTAATGGCCAGTTAGTTGTTCGACCCAGCCATTCAACTAGCTTCGCACTGTTCGACCAGGAGATCTCAGTCTGAGCATGTCGCTTAGGTTATTCAGGAACCCTTGTTCGGCTATCGTGCTTGGGGATTCAGTTAAACCCATCCATGTGACATGACAATTTTTTTCCTTAACAATGTTTTCTCCCCTTCCCCCTCCCCGAGGCATCAGATAAGGCATTAATGTCTATTATCATAGCTGACAGTTGTGCCTTGGGGAGAGGAAATGATGCAGCCCCTTCTCCAAACCTTGCCTATAAATAAAGGGGAATGCCCTAGGGAGAAGTCCTTGAGCCCTTCTTTGCTATAGAGAGTGAGACAGAGATGCTAAGTAGCTTGGGCCCATGGAGAGGGTGTGCTCCTATTTGACCCCACAGAGAGGGGGGGCAACTCCGGTGGTCCTGAGGCCCCGAAAAAGCTTACACAACCAGCAGACAACACAGACTCCGAGGGTCTCCAGGACACCATGGGAGCGTCTTGAGGACATTAGGGAAATCGTTCCGACAACACCATAACATTCTTCAATTAACGCACCGCACTTTCGAAACTTTCTGTGGTTGGGGGGCCAGGAGACCTCTTATCCTTTAGGTGAAATAAGTGAATGGGGCATTTGAAGGGGAGTAGTTCGACGCCCTGTGCTCCCTTCGAGGCCTCTTACCCTTTAGGTGATGCGTAGAACAATCCTTGCACGTGTCACTCCTTGCCTTGTTCTCAACAACTGGCGACATGACGGCTATCGCATCCTCCAGGTGGATTTCCTTTTCGGCTCGCAGCAACGCCCCTAACATTGTCTTCAGATTACGACGACTAAAAGACTGATAAAGGTTACATACTAGGAGGGCATTGGTGAAGCATGAAAGCGTATGATCGTATGTGTTATCACGTGTTTCTGTGTTAAGGAGGCAGAAACAGTCGATAAAGTCGTGCAGAAACTTGTTCGGCTCTTGCTGCAACTTTTGGAGTTCGTAGAAGCTATGAAATTTCGACTTGCTAGTGGCAAAGCGAGCCGAGAAGTCCCGAGAAAGCTGAGAGAAAGAGATGATGGAACCTGGAGATAAGCAATCAAACCATTCGAGGGCAGCACCAAAAAAGGTGTTGCCAAACAATCTACATTTGTACGCGCTGACATCGCATCACAAGTATAGAGTGCATTTTCAAACCGCCGGGCATGATGGACCGGATCTGTCTTGCCATCAAAAATGAGAAATGACGATGGTTTGAAACGGTAAGGGACTGGAGCTATTAAGATTTCTGCACAGTATGGAGATGTCACCTGGGAATCAAAGGGGAGAAACATCTCTATTTGTTGCTCCCTCTCTGAGTTGAATTGTGCCCTTTAAGGCTAGTTGTTGAAGATGGGGTCGCCACAACAGCCTCAAAATGCAACTTTTCGCGGCTGCTAAATGGAATAACTGGTTGTGGAGCAACAACCAGTCTAGGCGAGGTGGTCGTTTGCTGTGAGGAGATCATCTGGATGATCTAACTCATGGATTAGGTTACCAGTGTCATGTTTGAAGTCAACATGGAGAGTTACGATGAATCTACTAGTGGAGGGCTATTGGTAGAAGAAGCAGGAATAACAAGAGGTTGTGAGTGAGAAGTAAAGTGGTTCTACAGATCTTTAACTATCGAGAGAAAGGATGGGGAAAGATTCTGTGTGAGGCTACCAAATTGTTTGGTTAAAAATCTAAACAAGAAATTAAAGAATGATTAGATGAGTTGCAAGATTAATTAAGGAGCAGAGAGGTGTTTTCTCTACGACAGTCCCCTTGGAGGAAGGGAATGGACGAAGACAAGCTGTGGATTGCTAGGGGAGCTTCATTGGCAGGAAGCTGGTTGAACAGGGCTAAAGTCATCAAATTGTAGGTAAGCAGCATTTAGCTGGCTCTTCCCACTGAATTCTGGTATTAGGGTTAGCCCAACAGAACTCCCTTCTCCCCATAAATGAGGCTATTTATAGTAAGAATGAGATATATGAAATTAAATAGATCAGGTAACTTTCATTAATGAGGCAATAACAGTACGATGTGTATGTAGCAAGGCCTGCTTATGCCACCTAACAACCTAGGCATTAATGACAACCATCTTCCCCTTATTTCTATAGGAACCATCACATCATAGAATGACTATAACATGACAATTACTTAATAGCTAATTAGTTCGACCCAGCCGTTCAACTAGTTCCGCATTAAGTCGCCTAGATTGTTCAGGAACCCTTGCTCGATTGACTGTACTTAGAGCCTTGATTAAACCTCTCCACATGTCATGACCAAATGAGACAATTTTTTCGCTTAACACATAAAATTCTATCAATTTTCAACAGCTAAATGTAGGTTGCAATTTTGAGTGGATTAAGCAAACATCAGCCACTTTGGTGTCTTTTATGTTCCACAAAAATTTGAGCATTACTTATTTAATAAATATTTCTTAGAGTTGTCAAATGCAACAAAACAAAAAATTCATGGAAAACAAAAATTAGTTATCATCATTGTTGACCTAATAGGAGTTAGCCCACAGCCTCACCCAAAAATGACCGCCTCATTTAAAAAACAATGACAATAATAATAATAATAATAATAATAATAATAATAATAATAATAATAATAATAATAATAATTAATTAAATAATTTTTTCTTTATGATATCCTAGATAAATTGCAACATAAAAATTCATTCTATTTCATATTTTACATAATCTTTAACACAATTAACTCTACTTTTTACCATATACTGATCTAAAAATTAAGCCCCAAAATTTTATTTCCAAACACCACTTTGATCATGCAATCAAACTGTCCCGCATAGCCACCATTTGGTTGCATAGGAATCATCTAAACTAGCTAACTGCAATTTACATGAAATCCATCGAATCGTGAACATAAGTATTCAACTATAGATGGCACACTTTCTTTCACTCTTACGAAAAGAAGAAATTGTTGAGTTCGATCGACCAATAGGGTCCCGCCACATTAGCATCGGGTGGGCCCACTGTTGACATAGTGCCTCACTATTAGCCGATTGAACTTAGGGGGCGTTTGGTTCAATATCATCTTGATGTTATGTTATGTTATTTAGAGAAAACAATTGTTTGGTTTAATGACATCTACAAATAATCTTCTATTAGATTATAAAATTATTAGTCAAAAGATGACATCTAGATGTCATGACATCTAAATTACATAACATAACACCAAGATAACAACGAACCAAACGCCCCCTTAATAAAATTTCTATGAAAAGCAACTTAAAAAGAAAGATAAGAAAATTACATATGAGAGAATTAATTCATACCTTACAGATGCTCGCCCACTTCTTGTAAGGATCCCATTCTCCCGAGGCATTTGATATTTTCCAACATGTTCTGAAAAAACTATAATGAAAAATGCCAATCTGCTAACTACTAGGAGATACAAACAACGTATATAATTGTGAAGAGTCCATGAAGTCAACTCAAAAGATCCTAACAATAATAGTTATTCAATCTTTTTTTTTTTCGATAATAAATAGTTATTCAGTCTTCGACGATAAAGACTATGCCATTTTTCTTCAGGAAATCATGCGTTGTGTGATCCACGGCCTGCAGAAAAGTGTCGCGCAGAAGAATATGAAAATGGACAAAATGCATGAAGAATAACAGAAGAAGATAATGACCGGCTCACTGCAATCAAAACTTCGAGCCGATCTGTAACATGTCAGAAATTGTAGCTCAAAACCTAAAATGAATAGCTTGTTATTCACAAAATCAATGAGATCTAATGCATGCGTGTTCACTGGTAACCTATTCTCAAAGTATGTGTAACGATCTAATTTGGGTTGACCTCATTTCTAAACCGTGCTCAAATCAGATCAATAATTGACACTTCGAACATCACAAAGAAAAAATATATGGAGTGTGGTTGTGCCCACTAGGAACCTATACAGATTTTGAATAGTTGTACACTGTTTTTTACTTGGACATGACTAATTGATGTGCATAATTATGTATTGATTATTCATAATAAGATTTTCTTAAATGAGATCTTATGTTCTCGATCTCAACCATTACATCCCGCTCAAACCACATGAAAAGGTTGACATACAATCGACCAACTAACAGAGAGTAAACAGTTGAACAGACAACAACAACTTACAATAATGGACAAATATTAGTCGGCCTTTGGCCGAAAGATCAAGCCTAGTTGGCCTGATGTAAAGGTGTAATTCTTTAGCTATCAATAAATTAAATAAAGAAATTAACTAGTATGATGAAACAAGTGATGGATAAAGTGGAGGAATGCATTTGACGTATTGTGTGATAAAAAAATTTCATTTAGACTTAAAAGTAAATTTTATACAACAGTTCTAAGGCCAGTGATGCTATAAGGAAACAAAGCAGCAGAGATATTCAATGCCACCACTAAACTTGAAGAAGGATTCAGAAATTTGAAATCCAACAAAAACCATTCCCTTTCAGACTCAGTTCACACTTCAGACGGCAGCAAAAGATCCAACAAAAGCAGGACAAACCATGAAATCAAAGGAAACATCGAAACAGAGTATCAATGGAAGCAGTAGAATTGAAAGAAAAGAAAAAGCCCAAGGGAATCTGAAGCCTTAACTTTCTACTAAACCTCAAGACTAAAGATTTAGTTAACTGCCGCCCCCAAATCTGACACGACGCTACTAGTGTCGAATCCGATTAACAAAAGAACACCAGGTTGTAGTCTTCTGCTGTGTTGGTGCCAAATTTGAAGCCACCTACCCGGAATTGCTTAGGTAAGAGAAGCAACCATTGTGCTCGACTCGCAATGAAAATTACTCTTTGGGTTCCAAAGATGTAAGGCCAACATCCATAAGTGATCTATTTGTTGCAGAAAAAGGTCAACAATTAGTGAAAATTTTTAAGGAATATAAAGACAAATTTGCCTGGTTCTATACAGAAATGCATTGGCTGTATATTAATCCTGATGCAACGCCTGCTATACAGAGAGAAGAAAAAGTTATTGCAGAAACCAAAAAGCTCAATGAAGCAAGTTTATTTGCGAGAAAATAATGCAAATTGGATAGCAAATGTTATTCCAATCAAGAAAAAGAATAGACAAATTCATGTCTGCATCGACTATCGAAACCATGAGAAAGCTTGTCTCAAGAATGACTTTCCACTCCAGATAGCAAAATTAATGATTGACAACACGTAAACTTATGATGTGTTCTCATTTATGGATGACTTCTCATGATATAAAATGGCACCTGAAGATGAGAAAAACAGTCTTTTGCACACCAATTGGTTATATAGTAATGTCATTTGGATTAAAAAATGTTGGAGCTATATATCAAAGAGCCAAGACAAGGATCATTGATGACCTTACACATACTAAAGTTGAATGCAATGTTGATTACTTGGTCAAAAGCAAGAAACAGGAAGATAATCATGAAGATTTGAGAAATGTACGTCAATGATTGTGCTAATACAAGTTAAAGATGAATCTCTTCAAATGTGCGTTTGCAGTATCTTCTAACAAATTCTTGGGATTCATAATCCAACATAGAGGCATCGAAATAGATCCCTCCAAAATAAAGGCGATTATAGAGATGCCTCTCCCAGAAAGCTTGAAAAAATTGAGAGGATTACAAGAGCATCTTGCTTAAATACGATGATTCATCTCCAACCATTTAGGGAAATGCCAACCCTTTTCAAGACTAATAAAGAAAAACACACCATTCAAGTGGGATGAAGCTTGTCAAGAAGCCTTTGACATCTTGAAGAGAGATTAAATGAACCCCCTAGTGTTACAGCTCCCATTCTGGGGAAACCACTTATTCTGTATACAGCAACTTTGGATGAATCATTGGGAGAGTTGCTGGGGTAAAACAATGAAGACAATAAAGAAGTGGCATTCCATTATGTTAGTAGCAGAATAATCAGAGTGGAAGTAAATTACTCCCTGATCGAAAAGCATTGCCTAGCATTGATATTTATTGTACAAAAACTTTGGCATTATCTGCTAGTGCACAATGATATAAACACCTGGGAGCGTGAACACCAGCCATCGAGGTCAAATTTTCGAGCCATGACACCAAAAACCAACAGTAACAACTAGAGGTTGAATCAACCACCAACCATGTTTAGGACAAATCATGCAAGATCTCCAAACATCAACAACAAAATCAGCACCACCAAAATCACTTCAAAAGATTTCACTGAATGGGACATAAAACTAGGTTGTACTTTATTTTACTTTCTAAACGGATGCCTATGGCAGCCCAAAAGTTGTATAAGGAAATACAAGAATTGGCTTGGGAAACACTCAATTTTTCCCAATGTTTAACCTTATAATTAGGGGGTTGGCCTATAAATTAGGACTTTTTCAAGTGAACTCAAGAAGATTTTGAGAGAATAAAGAAACTTTGTTGACTTGTCCTCTCCTTGTCTTCCTCTCAACCACTTCCCTTCAATACTATGAGTTAGAAGTAGGAAGAAAGAGAAACTAAAAGAAGCACAAGACCTTCCATTCGATCTTGGGTAAAGTATTATATCTTGTACTCAAACCTATCGAGAGCTTGATCCCATTTTTGAATCAGTTGTTTGATAATTGGTGTCGATTCTCAATTTCCAAACAACAGCTTTATTCACAGTGCTTCATATAATGAATCATAAGCATGATCCCACTAAATCTATCATTATTTTTATCTCTTGTTTTCAAAAATAAGAATAATAGTACTCTACTTCCACTCATCAAATATTTTTTAGTTTTAAGTATTTTCATGAAGACTCTAATAAGCCACCATGCACTAATGTACTTGTACAATTTTACACTTCAATAGAGATCTGGCAGGCTCAGGCTCTATTGGACCTCTTAATCATCTTTATAGTTTCTTTTACTTCAAAACTTGAATCACTTACATGTACTTTACATTCTTTTTCGCATGAATGTTAAAATCCCTAAAATCATTATGATGTTCATTAAAGAGCTTGTTAAAATAAATTCTTCACTGTCAAATAAGTAACTAATATATTGTTGCTTTCATTCTTAATGCATCTCACATAACCCAAATGTTTAGGATTCCTCTCCTTATAATCGAGCTAGTCCATGAATCTCTTTCCCCGTCTTTTGCTATAAACTATAGTATATAACGTCTAGAGATACCCCTTACTTCCCTAAGCCTTTGTTTGGTTGTAGGTTTCTAGGTAAGTTGGAGTATTGCTAGGACTAGAGAGAGAAAGAAAGTCATGTTTAAAAGTTATTTATAACATCAAAAGATATATCCATAACTTCCTTTAGCCTTTTTGTGATTGTAGTTGTTTAAGTTGGAATAGTTTTTGGCCTGCAGAGAGAAAGAAAGTTAGGTTAATATTATGATGTGAAATGAAGTTAGGTTAACATTAAATAGGCACAATTGGTGAAGACAAATTCATAAAACTAACACCAAATGTTTTTGTTATAATAACTGAAGAAAATGATGAAGATAAATAAGAAGTATAAACCAGATAATAAAATGGATAACCACATTAAAAACATACTTTAGAAACTTACATTAGTATCACTAAGCTCTAAGTTGTAGAAATCCATAGCCTTCCTCTTGGACAAGGGTCCAGCATGCCAAGTCCCCCGATTAAGCTTTAAAAATTTTGAACCTGTAACTCGAAACATCTGGACATCATCTGGGGAAGGAGGTAAATAAAGATGACCACACTGAGATTGTGCATATGTCTGCTCATCGCCATCAGATGCATGCGTTCCTTCCACAATGGAAGGCTTTGCTACACCAAGAAACCATTCCTCACTAGTGGCAGAACCAAGGCACTGAGTTACACTTGCGTGATGAGTGATCTTTGAGAATTTAGCTTCTCTATCTTCCAAGTGCATGATGTAAAACCTGGCAATGACATAGTAAACCTTGTTTTATGGAAGGAAGCTGAGGTGCTCCATTCAAATAGAGAGAATATTATTGGAAATATAGTAAAGAAAAAAAAATAGGATAAAACCTTATCAAAAGTTACCCAAAAAGAATTTCAAAAGGCATGAATTCACATTCAATTTAGTATCGAATAAAAATCTAACAAGAGAAACAACAACAAAAACAAAATTTTAACATCAAACTTGTTCAGGCCAGGAATATAGTTTGTCATCTCAATCAACTATATTGAAGTAACACTCTTTGCAAGCATAAATTAGTCAAGATCATGTCTAGTGACCATATATCAAGTTACTTTTAGAATTCTCCTCACTATCTTTACAATCACAACTTTGACTTCCTCACTTTTATGTACATGGGCTTTTAGAAGTCAGTGTGGACGTGTGAACATGGCTAATACAACCCCTTCATCTTATCCTTAATAAGTATCAAGCTCACATATTTTTAATACAATCATTTCTAATATCATTCACTCCAATGTTATCACTCATCTAAATCACCACCAGCATCTGCACAACTTTAATCATCTCTTTTGATATTTATTTTACAAAATAATAGATGTAATATTTAACAAACAAGAACATGTAAAAATAAGAGAACAAAAATGATAATGTTAATGTGCTCTAAACTTTTAAAGAAAGCTTCAACGCTTGATGAATTGAGACATTGAACAAATTGTAAGGTTTGTTAAGGGAAAAATCAGCCTGGTCATTTAATCTTGACATGTGGCAGGTTAGGCTAATCCATCGACAGGTCACTCAAATTCTGTTCCTGAACAAGTCCGAAGCACCCAGTTGGATTACGCCTCGTAATCAAACAGCCCGGTATGAGTTGAACAGTTTTAGATAACAAACCTCTAGCCAGCAGCTCTTGCCATGTCATTGCCTTACCCCTATTACATGGCACCAAGGCCTAGGGGCAAGTGGCGAAGGGCACTCATCAATACTTAACTTGACATGTGGCGTGAGTAGCTTGCCTCCGCCGCCTAGCTATTGGGGCATTAATGAGGAGCCATCTGTTCTCATTATAAATACTCATATTTATGATGATAAGGGGGATCCTCAACTGGCTAATTAAACTCTAGCAAGAAAACTTCTAATTAGTATTGTTCACCTGCCTTCAAGCCATTTACCTCTTGCCACCTTTAGTTGTTCGGCAAGCTCTTTCTCTAAAAAAGCTTCTCTAGAACCACATGTAGCACTTCTCTTCATTTCTTCCCTTCTCTAGAGAAACCCCCGGTTGACGTTCTTCGCCAATCCTTCATGTAAATTGCAGATAATTTCTAAAGCTTCTCCTCTAACTCTTTTTCTTCTTCTTCTTCTTCTTCTTCTTCTTCTTCTTCTTCTTCATATAATCTAAGTTTGAATTTTTACCTAAACAATTTGGTGCCCTCACGCAAAATCTTTAGCCCAATCACCCTTTACCATGGCTGAAGATCCACATTACAACTCTCCTTCTACCACTAAACCTCCCTCCACCTTTTCTCAGCCTCTTAATATGCTTCCACCACCAACAAATCCATCTTAGCAGCTCTCCCTATTAGCGGCAATCATGACCCAGCTCACCCATTCCATGACTCAGGCTCTCCAACTGATCTCCTCCCAGCAGACCTCCACTTAGCCTGTCACACTCATCAGCAGCCGCAAAAGGCTACGTTTTAAGGCTATCGAAGCAACTCCGGCCTCTTGAGCTGGCTCTGAAGAGCCCAGTTCAGACTCCAAGGGAAGGAGCAGATCAAAGTATTTCTCCCTTCCAACTCTCAAACAAAGACCCCCTACTCCACTGAAATATTGGCAGCACATGTTCCTCGCTGCTTCAAAATGCCACCATTCCGTCTTTGATGGCAAGCCAGACCCCACCCACCATATTTGACAATTCAAAAACACGCTCCACATCTGTGACAAGGTGTCTAACAAGTACAACTGCAGACTGTTAGGCGACACCCTCTGATGCGGGACGGAAAAAAATGCCAATGATAATTTATATTTATATTCAGCAAAATCGATTAGTAAATTATTTTAATTAAGAGAAAAATATTTTCTAGATAAATTATATGATAAATAAAATTTTTGAATCCCGTAAATTAAGATATTTTTAAATTAAAATTAAATTAGATCGTATGATAAATAAGAATTTATCAATTTAGATTAAGGCGTCAATTTAAATTCAATAAATCAGATCCGAGGTTCAGGAATTTAGGACAAACGTCTCACAATTAAATTCAACAGTAATTGACACACAAAAAATATCGAGTCACACAATTAGAGCCAAATAAATAATCCAAGTCAAGCAAATAATTTGTGTTGAAATCAAATAATCAACTTAGTGGGATTCGGAAAAAAATTTACCAGCGATTTGAATCGGAGAAGAGTTACTGACGATGACGACGCGAGCACAAGCAGGCGCGCAGGCAGGAGCGCAGGCGGGCGCGCGGGCAAGAGAAGGCGGGCGCGCGGGCAAGCACAGGCGGGAGCGCAAGCAGGTGCAGGCGGCGGGGGCGCGGGCAGGCGGGCGGGCGAAGGCGGGCACAAGGGCAAGCGCGAGTGTGGGCAGGCGGGCGCGCAGGCGGGCGCAAGCAGGGCGCGCGAGCGGGAGCAGGCAGGGCGAGTGCACGGGAGCGGGCGCGCGCCCGGGCAGGCAGGCAGAGAAGAAGAATGGGGAAACTAATTATTAAGGCTGAGAATTTACATCAAGGGGCCTGAATTTTAGTTGAGCTAAAGAAAAGAAAAGATTTTTTTTTTTTTTTGAAAAGTAGAGAACTAGGCTAATTTGAGGATTCTCACCAAAGGCTAACCCTACCCTTTCCTTCACCAGAATATTGACCCCTTAACCCGGATATAGGCTCTGAGAAAACTCAAACATAATTTTATTCATCAAAAGACTTTATTTTGGCAAGGCGACCTCTTTATATAGAGAGATCTCATGTAAAAATTTGAAAATACAATATTAAATGCAGAAAATAAAATACCAAATAAAAAAAAATATGAAACTAATTCTATTACAATAAAATAAAATCAGCTCCAAATGTGGTGAGTCTCCAAATCTTCTAAATATGCTCTGAATCAAATCAAATCAAATCTAAATAAAGCTAATATGAAAATTTTTATTAGCTCTAATTAATTTAAATTTGAATTTTGATTCAGTACATAACGTCATCCTAGCCATCCAATTTGATGCTGATCTGTGTCCCCACCAATTCTCCCCAGGTGGGAGGAACTCGACCCCATCGAGTATGGGTCATGCGGCTCATGTGTCTTTGAGTGGGTCAGATCAGTTGTAACATTTGAGCCTCCTGAAAAGATCAAATTCTCCACCGAACCAAATATCACTGATAATTCAATTCTATTAAAATTACCTACTCAACAAGTTTATGCAATTAGCTCTAAATAATTATTGAGGTGGATTTTAGCTGTGGACTCTCATGGGTAAAGCTACACTCAAAGGGAACAAGGGGTTATTGCTTCACTAGGTATTACTGTTGGGTCCTGATAACCAATAGATCTGAAATATTGAAAGTATCAACTATTCCCATGATCTAATAATAATATTCAAACTTATTCAGTTGACCCAATTTAATAAAAATTTTAAATTAAATTAAATTAGAGATTTAATTATCCTAAATTATCATAAAAAAATATTTAGAAAAATTTTCTACACTTAATTATAATAGCTCACCATTAAGTTTACTGATTTCATTTAATATATAAATAAAGAAACTGACACATGCAAAATACAAATACAAATACTAACTAAACTCAAATCTAAGATATTAAAAAAAAATGAAATGTATGCAGACTAGACTTATGACGTTATTAAAACTTACGGGATAATTAATTCTGATTATAGACATGTGAAGAATAGGTTAAAGTCACAAGAGATGCAGTTCCTAATAGGTGCCATAAAGTCCTCCAGAAATATCTAGCAAACTGTACAGCACACCAGTTAGACATTCGAGTCGCCAACCACTCAGTCTCATGCGCCATCTGCCTATAGAGGTCTATAGGTATCGAGCTTTTACTAAATCGAGGATATGCATGGGTATATTTAACTAAATCAAACCTATTGACCTTAGAACGACCGTGTACTTGTGGAGCCAACTAGTTACCCCAGAATAGTACGACTGTTAAATTTTCCGCTAAAACCACTCAGTGGAGCCTCACTACCTTATTTGTTCCCCTTATTCTACTCAAATAGCATGTAAAAGTGGCGTCATGTCAGCCTTATCTGCCTCCTTCGGGTAAAAACTGCGCAGGTAGTATGGAGCAATGACATCCTCTGCATCACCAGATCAATTGTTTGGCCGCTTCTCATACATTGCAGGCTTCTGAGACTATCCTTCCGTCGAACGCCAACTTGAAAGATCGACATGGTGAAATTCGAACAATCCCAAAGTCCAGCTCACCTCATTTGGTTGCAATGGGAGAAAGCCCATCTGCCTCCTTTGATCTTCATATTGCAACTATAAATACTAGGACTTAGCTTGTAGGAGAGATCTTTTCCTTGGTTCACAATCTGTATACTAATTTCCTCTTCCTCCTCCACCTTGTACTTACTTTTTCAAGGAACTTATTAATTAAATAGAGGAAATTGGACTAGCTTGACAAGTAAAGGTAGAAGGACCTTTTTGACCCACCTAATCTAGTGTACTTTACTTTCATGTACTCTCTTTATCATCTTTCTCCTTACTCACAGTCTCCCCCTCTCTCAATGTTGCCTACAAGCAACCTGCATGCCGTCTGCTAGCAAAGCTCTCCCTTTCCTTTCTTTAACACATACATTCTCACTCCATAATCACCCTCTAATCACTAACGTTTGATTGCGTGCAGTATAATGCAAGGTTTCCTTGAGATTCCTCATTATTACATGAATACCAATACGACCGTCGTCTCATCTCATTTGCCTTTATGTTTCTGCTTTGTGGTACTTATACATTTTCATACCTCATATATTCCAACAATAACTGAAAACAATCTAAACACACATGGAATTTTAAAACACAAATGCCAAAAATATGTAAATAGGAAAAATAATGTGTGAATAAGATAAAGTACAAGAATGCAAAAAAGAACACTGCGATATTTAGGTGGTCTGGTCAAACCAAACTTAAGTTCACCACTATGTCTCCTCAGCACTAGCATCAATAACTCTCCTTCGCAAACCCAGCAAGAGGAGAAGCACAACGATCACTTCTTGCATTGGGCAGACTCTTCTCAAATACGCTAACACGATATGGTCTCTCCACATATCAGACAAAACTGGACCATTCTATAATAGCACCTTAGGACTCAACAAAGAAGAGAAGAAAATGCTAAAATACTTTTACAGAGCTTGTCTTACAATGAGCTGTCTAAGAAATTACAACTGAAGAAGGCTTCTTTTCTATCTTCTCTCGGAACGTCAGCTTGCAATCAAGCACAAAGATAAATCACCAAAGAACCTTCAACTTGAGAACACTAGAATGATAGGATTTTCAAAATCTAATTTAAATTCGTTTTAAGAATAATTATAGGAAACTAGATTGATTAAATTTTCAATTTTTAAATTTAAAAATTGTGCTTAAATCTAAAATCAAATTGATCAAATTTGGAATGAAGCGGTTAATAGTTTCTATCTCTTCGCATAGATTGCACTGGCTGATCATCAGATCCGGCCGTTCATTTGGCCTGTTCGGAACAAGTTTAAAAAGCCAAGGCCTTTTTGGTACAGTTCCAAGAGGGGAATTTGAATCCAGCACAAGTCATGGAAGCTGCCTTTTTGGACCGTATTAGAACAATTTTGAACATGCCTAAACAGCTGCTATTTCGTTCCCTTTTTTTCCCGAAACGTGCTATTCATTCTTTTTACTTATTGTCGGTTACCAATGAAGAAAATGAATAAAACTTTATGCCGATCACAAAAAATAACCTCTTAATCCCCTTTTCCATCACCTTTCTTGAATAAAAATATTAACACCCGATTAAAGGAACCCCCATGACCTACCAATGTAGGATACAACAGTCAAAATCTGTTAAGATAGAAACCCTAACAAGCGAGCGGAGAGTAAAAGGAAGCACCTCGGGATACCGCGGTGGAGCTCCAACTGAGCGTCTTGCGGCCCGAACTCCTCTCCGTCGCGAGACGCTGAAACCACCTGGCCGAACTCCGCGAAGCTCTCAGTCGTCGCATCTATCGGCTTCAGCTCCACAATCTTCGCCGTCTTCGCCGTGGCGCCGGCCATCTGATTTTCACAAAAAGAACATTCAGGCTCAACTTTGGTAATAAGATTCTCTGCCGTCATACGGCGATAAAAGGCCGACCTTCGCCCTTCGAAATTGGGCAGAGATGAAGGGGAATTGCAGATAAGGGCTGCCGATGGTGAGCATTGGACGGAATAAGATTAGGGGGGAATATAAGCGTTTTATTTTTGAGGTAATTCCAGTGGCCCCTGAGGTAAACTTTAATTTTACACTATAAAAATAAAAAACAAATATATGATTTAAATTTTTGTATATAAATTTTTGTTAACAGATTTTATTAAATTTAACTATTAAATTATTATTTTAAAAAATTAAAAAATATATATTAAATATTACAAATATATTTAAATATTTTCAAAAATTATTTTGACTTCAATTTTTATTTTTTTTCTAATATAAATCTATAATAATAATTTTTAATATTTAATTATAAATTTTAATTTTTTTTAAATAACAATTTAACCACCAAATTTAATGAAATTTATTAATATATATTACTTAACATAAATTATATATTTTTATAATAATTTAATAATATTTATTTATATAATATATATTTTACATAATAATTTCTTCAATGTAATATTTACACGTAAAATATTAAAAAAATATAAATACATATTAAAATATAATTATCAAAATGATTATAAATTGAATCAATTTTATTTCAAATAAGTTGACTTCAAGTTAAATGAACAACTAATTGATTTTAAGTTAAATAAAATATAAAAAAGTTTCAAATTTTAACCAAAATTTACAGCCAGATAAATTACAAAAAAGTTTCGAATTCAGATGAATGTGGCTCACCCATCGTTTAAAAATTTTTGTTTGGTGTGAACATTTTTTACATAATATAAATAATTATTTACACACTATAAATATTTTATGAATTTTTTTTATTTGATATAAATATATATTCTTAAAATTGCTTTATTTTTTTTGGGTAAAAAGGGATTATCTTTTTTAGTAAACTAGGGTACTAACCTTATTATATGTATATTTTTCATTTTGTGATCGGAGTACTTACTTTCAACATATACTTATCTTTTTAGACTTCAATACGTACTTTTAATTCAATTGTACCTACTTTTATAAAATCAATCATTACTTTTAATATATATGTATGATTTTTTTTTAAAAGTATATATATGTATGTATTTTTTTTGAAAAGTATATATATATGTATGTTTTGACTATCTTATATACTTACTTTTTCGAAGCTATACCTACTATTTTTGAAAAGATTACTTACTTTAAATAATTATACTTACTTTTCTAAAAATAATATCTAATTTTATCCTTTCCTTGCGTACTTAGCTCCGCGATCACAACTAGGTGATTTCATGCCTTTGATCCATTGTAATATTTATAATAAAATGCACATGATCCATATTTTTGATTGTCCTATATACTCACTTTTTTTACAGATATACTACTTTTAATAGTTTATATTTATTTTTTTGAAAATAATACTTACTTTCATCTTTTTCTACCCACTTATCTCTGCAACTATATCTAGGTGATTTCATATCTTCGATCCATTATAATACTTATAATGAAATATATATAATCTGTATGAGGAGATTATCCTTTTGTACTCACTTTTTAAGATATACTAATTTTTAATAATTTATACTTATTTTTTTTAAATAATACATACTTTTATTCTTTCCCTACCCACTTCCTTTAGCGACAATAATTAGGTGATTTCATGACTTAAATCTATTGTAATACTTATACCAAAATGCATATTGTTCATATGCTTGGACCGTCTCATATACTCACTTTTTTTACAGATATACTTACTTTTAATAATACCTATTTTTAATAATTTATACTTACTTTTCTGAAAATAATACCTATTTTAGTCTTTTATCCTTTTCCTACCCATTCAGCTCTGCGATCACAACTAGGTGATTTCATACCTTAAATTCATTATAATACCTATAATAGAATGTATATAGTCTATAATATGGGATCGTCCGTTATACTCACTTTTTTTTACAGAAGTACTACTTTTAATAATTTATACTAACTTTTTTGAAAATAATACCTACTTTTATTCTTTCTCTACCCACTTACTACTGCGATCACAACTAGGTGATTTCATGATTTCAATCCATTATAATATTAGGATAATTACCTACATGCCACACAATTTAGTTTTATTTATGCCTTACTCATTCATTCTTAGTTAATTACGCTATGCACACTCAAAACATTATAAAATCTTACATACACACAGTTTAGTTAAAATTTAGTCAAAATCTATTTAAAAAAAATTATATTGGTAAATTATTAAAATTATATTTTTACCTTTAATGGTACATTTTTTTTCTTCCCCAATGTCATACTAAAGCACTGATTTATCCTAAAATCAATTCATATCGCGGATGTCTCCTTCCTTTGTCACCACCGAAATATCAAGGTTTTAGGATTTTCACTTTAAAAATATTTAAATATCTTTTAGAAAATATGATGAACGGTTCAGATTTTTTGTAATCTAACTATAGTTAGGTCATTGAAAAGTTATGATTACTCATTATAATAAAAATAAGTTAAAGTGTGTATATGTAAGATTTTGTAATGTTTTAAGTATGCATAGCGTAATTAACTAAGAATGAATGGGCAAGACATAAATAAAATTAAATTGTGTGGCATGTAGATAATTATCCCTATAATATTTATAATGAAATGCATATGATTTGTAAGAGGGGACCGTCTCATGTACTTATTTTTTTTTACAGATATATCTACTTTTAGAAATTTATACCTACTTTTAATAATTTATACATACTTTTCTGGAAATAATACTTGCTTTTATTCCTTTCCTACCCACTTACTTATGCAACTACAACTAGGTGATTTCATGCCTTAGATCCATTATAACAGAATGCATATGTTCCATAAGAGGAGATCATTCTTTGTACTCACTTTTTTTATATGTATATTTGCTTTAAATAATTTATATCTACTTTTAGTAATTTAAACTTACTTTTCTAAAAATAATACCTACTTTTATCCATTTTATGCGTACTTAACTTTGCGATTACAACTAGGTGATTTCAGATTTAGCATTGTGGCCGCAGTAGCAGAGATATCCGCCTTCTATACATCCACAAACTCACCCGCCAAGTCTCTTAGTGACAAATCATCCAAGTCAATGGCAGCCTGACTTAGCAAGCAAGCCACCCTTAGTTCTTGTGCTACATCCACTTCAACAATGGCATTTCCGGACCTTTGACAGTTGGATGATTCAGCAGCCATCGTCGAGATTGTTGTTTGACCTTGCGACAATTCATCTTTCTAAAAGGAAGGCTCCTCCATCTTGGCCCTCTTTGACGTTGGCTCAGCAGTCGATGATGACGACTCCTTTTTCTCAAACTTAGAAAGGAGCTTCATCATTGTCAGTTCGTCTTCAATATCATTTCCCCAACAGATCCAAAATAGTCGGCCAAAAGTTGAGATTCGTGGTTGCCAGGCAACCCAAAGGTAGTAAGAGGAAAAAAGTGAACTCCACTACACTGACGTCTCCTCATATACCCCTTGCTGCCTACGAGCAGTGCATTCACTGGGAGATCGTCAAGCGTATATAAATGTTCACACCAAGTCAGTCCAGCCACGATGCACAAACTAATGGTCAAGGATAGATCTATTCACCTACCACTACTGGCCCAAGGGCATTCAGCTAGTCATATAGGTCTTAGTCTGTGCTTCATGTACATCCTACCCATACTTGTGGGACAACTAGTTACCCCACGACGGTACGACTACTAACTTTTTGTTAAAACCACTCAGTAGCACTTGCCTACTATATTTGTTCCTCTTATTCTATACAAATAGCGTGTAAAAGTCACTCCATGTTCTGCCTCCTATAGTTATATTATTGTTTTATAGATTAAAAAAATTAAAAAATTTTATTATATACGCTCAAAAATGTTAAGAAAATGAAATTCATCACCCCAATTAAATTAAGTGATACTCGCGGTTCAAGCTGACGCACTGGCATCTCTCCAGTAGCCCTCGATGGGGCTCCACAGTCGTCGACGGGGAGAGAGAGCAGGCTCCAAGAGAGGGAAAAAAGAGGGAAAAAAGATGTCAATTTTAATTATTTTAAAAAATTTAATGTTGAAATGTTAGAAAAATAAATATGATTAATTATATATATATATATAACAGAAAATTATATATTAAATTTTTAACATCATGGCCTCAGTAATATTACACTTTAAACTCAAAAATTCAAATAATAAACATATAGTTCAACGTTTCCACTAAACTCATGTCAAATGAGAATCGCAAGAACTTTCACAACTTTCTTATTTATGTTGTATAAATAATGAAACATATTTTACAACTCTAATAAGTCAACTCAAATTTTTAGTCTAATTAAAACATACATATGATAAAAGATACTAAAAAAATGATTTATAAATAAATAATTTTCAATCATTTCAATTTAATATTGCATGTAGTTTATTGAAGTCCAGGCCCATGGGTTTCACGTAGTCTGACATATTAAAATAATTTACATATTAAATTAAATAATATCCATTAAGAATTTGATATAGCCCCCAATTTAAATTAATTAATAGAAATAAGTCCGTCAAAACAAACTTATTTCTCAGTGATAAATCCACACACAAACAAATAATCTACTTAACCACAACAATTTTTACATTCACGTTCAGGCGCCCAATCAAGGCCCGCCGCATCAGTACTGAGTCGGAATCATTGCTAACATGGTAAGCATTCATTGGGAGCCTGAATGCAAAAAAATTCACCGACCAGAGTTATCGAAATTATTGGTTCCTCTTATTCATTATCTCCTCTCAACCCATAATTCACACAAGATAATTCACCTAAATAATGCACAAAAAGGTAGAATAAAGGGAGAAAAACTAATTTTATGTTTTCTTCTTAGCCAAATCTATATGTGAAGTGTTAAACTCACTAATTTTGTTTTCAATTTTAATTATTTCACATTTGTTTGTAAGATTTAAATTCAATAAGATTAAAATTAAATTTAAATAATTTTTTTTTATTAAAAATTATAAATAATATAAAAAAAATTAATTATTATATTGGAATATGTGAGGGATGTGATATAAAATTAGTTATTATATTGAGATATGTGAAGAATGTGATATAAGTTAATTATTATTTTGATAATATGTGTAGGATATGAAATAAAGTTGATTTTTAATATTAAATTTTATGTGTGATGTGATATGCTTATTTAAAATTAAACTAAATTAATTTTAAACTGTCAAACAAACAGAGATAATAAGAGATATCCAGTTAACCCAACTAACCTTGCAGTATTCCTTAATGAACGAGATTATCTCAGCTGAGTAAATTATCAGCCAAACAGAACTTTTAAATAACCTAAAAGGTAATAATCAAACATAATGCTTCTTACCCAAATGGGATAAATTAATTATGGGGTTAATTAACCTGAGTTAGGTAACTTCCACCACCTTACCATGCATACAGGAATTTCCAACATTGCAATCTTCTGAAGTCATTAAACATACATCATGGAAGCATAAAGAGAACAGACCTCAAAAATTTTTGATCAACTCAGGGAATTATGAACAAGAAAAACACAGTAACCTTTACATCATCTTGACCAAAATTAGAGAGATAACATGAAGAACATGATGAATCTGCAATCCCTTCATCACTTGTTCATTAATTAATTCAAAATTAAAATTCCAATTCCAATCATTACCTGGTGATTAGAGCAATGCCCGACTCCTGTGAGGCCGGCTGAAGTGCGCTGATTCTGATCTTATACCTCTTGGAACTACCAACTCCACTAGCGGAGCTTAAATCCGAAGATTCTGAAGATGATGATGACGATGATGATGAAGATGACGATGAAGTCTCCCCGTACGCATTACCGATGTACTTCCCGCACTTGAGGCACAGAAGCTTCGTCCTGTGCCCCAAAAACCCCCAAGAACGCCTCGGATTGAAGAATGGAAGACAACTCAGCTCATTCGTCTGAGCGAACCTGCTCTCGTCGATCGAGTAGAATGATAATATACCCTTTTTGATTGCCTTTTCATACTTCGAGCCCATGATGGTGGCATTGCGGTGCGCGGAGCTCAGATCTAGCGAAAAACCGCAGAATCCGCAGCTGCAAAATCCTCAAACGCATATGCATTTCAGATTTCTTACGATCAGGAGTTCAGTGCATATGGAGATTAAAAAATTGTTCCGAAAATTGGCCAAACCCTAGCCAACATTCCCGATCGAAATCGAAGAAGAACAAGTAGCGATTTCTGATTCGGGATTTTGCGATTTCTGTGCTGCAGTGGCGAAGGCTAGCGATTCATTGCAAGAGATTATAAGAGAAAGATGAATACCAGTACTTCACATCGCTCATCCAACCAAGCTTATCGAAAGTCGCCGCTGGCGTCCATCTCGCGTATCCTCCCTCGAGAAACATCACCATTGAATGGAGACTAAGCCGAGCGACATGTCGACGTCTTTGCAGGGAACAGAGACCTTATAGCGTGAGAGAAACACCAAGAAGAGGAAGAGGGATAGAGAGGGAGAGAGCAAGGGGGAGGGCGAAGCCGGAGGGAGACGACAAAGTTCCATCGTCGTAGCTTACTATGCACGGCAATGCTTACGCTAATTTAAATATTTACGGCTAACATTACAAGAAACTTTTTTAAAAAAAATAAGTTTTATTGGATTAAAATTTTATGATTTTTTAACTATATTTTGAAAGACATGATTATGAATTTTTTTTTTAATTATTTAAAATATGATGCAAAACTCATAATTATATTAAATTAAAAAATTTAATCAGCATCAAATGTAAAATATTTTCTTCTCTTTCTCTCAATATAAAAAATACTTCCTTCCTATTGTAAAACAAATTAGAAGTTATAAAATGATGTCATTAATTTAGATAAGTAGGCCACTAAGTTAGATAGAGCTATTGCAATCTATTAGCATCGAGTTTATTTTTTATTTTTTAATTTAGAGTTGAACATTATATTGGAGTTGTTTTAGTCAAGAAAAGAAATATTTATATTAGAGATGTGACAATTAGTGATCAAATTGTCAAAAAGAATTAGTGTTTTAGATATCTTGGATCAATCATTCAAAATGATGGTGAAATAGATAATATTATTATTAGCAGAATTCAAGCAGGATGAGTAAAATGGAGAAATACTTCTCTGTGTTGTGTGATAAAAAAAATTTATTCAGACTTAAAGGTAAATTTTATAAAATTGTAGTAAGACTAGTTATAATATATAGTGCTAAATGCTAGCTTATAAAAAAAATATATATAAATAAAATAAATATTATAAAAATGAGGATGCTAAGGTAGATCTGTGGATATGTATGAAAGGATAGAATGAGAAATGAGCATATCTGAAAGAAAGTTAATGTTGTACCAATTAAGGATAAACTTAGAGAAAGTTAGTTTAGATAGCTTGGACATATAAATCGTAGGTCGATTGCAGCTCCAGTTTGAAAAATCGAGTTATTGAATTTTGGCCATATGCAAAGAGAAAGAGAAAAACAAAAAAAAATATGATAAAAATTATAAGGAGTAATCCTAATTACTTAGACTTAAATAAGAATTTATTAATTAATAGTGTATAATAAAAATAAATGATTCATGTAGCTGACCTCACTTAGTTGGATTAACATTTGGTGGTTGTTGTTGTTATTGTTGTAGAGTTGAGCATTATATTTTAAACTAGAAAATCTAAACTTGCTTTGCTGTTCTTAATAAAAAAAATCGTTCTCAGAAAAATGAGAAGATTTAAAGTTTAAATCACACTCACTATAATTTTCAAATAAAATAAAAAAAATATAATGGTAACGAGTGAAATCAACAAAAATTTCAATCTCACTTGATTTGTATGAATTAATTTTCATACGATTTAAAATTAATTTATCTGAAATAAAGTCAATTCAATTCATAATTGTCACGATATTCAGAGAAAAAAATATATTAAAACTTTAATTTATGGAACATACAGAATATGCATAAGATTGACTAGAAAATTTAATATATATAATTTATAAAAAGAATATTTAAATTAAAAAATAACTGAATTCAATTTAAAATCAAGTAAACTTTAGTCCAAGCATATCAAACTTAAATTTGAATTCAAAATTTTTGAATTGGAGTTGTGAGTGACCAATTACTTGGTCCAACTTACTTGCCATCAGCTTTGTACACCATATTAATTTATGTGAATGCACAGTGATATTGAAAATCAGCCACTAGTCTCTCTTTAAAGAAAAAAAGCAATATATAGTCTAGAAAAAGTTTTATCATAATAATAATAATAATAATAATAATAATAATAATAATAATTTTAATAAGTTCTAGTTTGGTTTTTCAAAAAAATAATAATTCATTGTTCCATTAAGAGCCAAAACTTTTTCAAACTATTCAAAAATAATAACATCAATATTTTATATTTATTTCACATTATATATATATATATAATTAAATATAAAAATTAATTTTATTTTATATTCTACATAATTTTTAATATTAAAATTTTATTTTATTTTATATCCAACACATATTTCAATAAAAAATTTTATTTTATATTCAACACAATCTTTAATAACAAAATATTTATATTTTATATTATAATATTAAAATAATATTTCTTTCTACTTCAAAAATATTTAAAATATCTTAAAATTATATTTTAAATATGGATAAAAAAATTATAATCCTAATTTTCAACTAAACGAGGCCTAAATATGAACATGACAGAAGTATGTATATTAAAAAATTATATTAAAATATTTTTTAGGGTTAATAGCACCTAGTTTCCTCAAATTTGAGCTTATGAGCAATTACATCTCTCTACTTTTTAAATTAATCAAGTAATTTTTTTAATTTGAAGTAAAATACAAATAGCTCATTTACTATGATATTTTTCTAATTAAAAGTTTTAATTTTGATTCTATTTTTATTTAAAATATTAATTTAACTTTTAAATTAATCAAATAATTTTATTACTTAAATAAAATATTCTCTACTAAGTTCTTTTGTTCTGTCAAAGAACCTATTCACATATTACATAAAACTAAAAAATCTAATTGATTAATTTAAAAATTAGAAAAACTTAAATACACATTAGTCTAATTTAAAGAGACATAATTGTTATTAACTCGATCTTTCATAACCATTTTGGGCTAAGCAACAATACACAGTTTAAATGCACTCTCTGTGTCCTACCTTTTGTAATGACCTCTCATTACAAGATGAGTCAATAAGAATTTTAAAAAATGTCAAGAATGCTACTTCGTCACATAAATTTTTATTGGGTTTGTTTTAAGCTGACCAGGCTACCACGTGGATGGTGAGCTTAACCCTAACGCATGAACATTAATTCCGAATTAGATGGGAGTGATCATTTGATGTATACCCAACTAATCTCCCGAAAGGGGAAGCTACATGTCCATTGCAGTGCTCATATAAAATGGGATGAGAAATGTTGGTGACTTTTGAATTTCTACTGCCCTACTTTTTTCTTCACTGTAGAAAGCGAAAGCCCTATAAGAGTTATGCTTGATTTTCTTGAAGGTCACTATAGATAGAGCGTAGGTGATAATGAGTGGGTGTTATTTTTGATATGTCGAAGACAGAGATATTCATTGAATCTCCGAGTGAGTGCTTTCTTAATGAAAAAAAGAAAGCTAGGTTTGACAAAGGGACCGGTGTTGTTGGCACTGTTCTAAAGACAAAAAGCATGTCAATAGCTAGACTGAAGGATTCAGTTAAAATAACATATTATGCAATGAATCGTACTTTAAATGCTTATACTCCACTTGAATTTTACGTAATGCAATGAATAGCCGCAAAAATATGTTCATTGATATGTCATAAATTAGTCCCTAAAAGAGCATATTCTCTTAAATTTATTTAATATACTAACAAAAAGATGTATAATTATAGGTACTATATTAAAACGCAATCAAATGTTCTTAATAAATCGCCAAATATCTATTTTCGATTGAAATAAATCAATATAGCCAACATTAGGAGTGCAATCAGAATATTATGTTAAAAAACCTTCATATAGACAAGATTAAAGTCAAATTACAGTTATTCTCTTCAAATACAATAATAACTAATTGAATACTCACACAATTGCTTGTATTCAGTTAAAATAACTTATTATGCAATAAATCGTACTCTAAATACTTGTACTCCACATTAATTCAACTTAATGCAAAGAATAGCCGCAAAAATATTACAATTAAACTCAACTGCTTTGATATGTCATAAATCAGTCCCTAAAAGAGCCTATTCTTTCAGAATTAATTGATATACTGATAAATAGATGTGTAATTATTAGTATTACATTAAAACACATTCAAAGCTCCCTAATAGATAGCCAAATATAAATTTTAGATTAAATTACATTAATATTGTAAACATTAGGTATGTAATCAGAGTATTATGTTAAAAAACTTTCATATAGATAAGATCATAGTCAAATTGCAAATATTCTGTTCGAATACAATAAAAATAAATTGAATAATCACACAATTGCTTGTATTCAGTTAAAATAATAATTATGTAATAAATCGTACTATAAATATTTATACTCCACTTAAATTCAACATAATGCAATGAATAGCAGCAAAAATATCACTATTCAACTCAAATTCATTGATATGTCATAAATCATTCACTAAAAGAGCCTATTCTCTTAAATGAAAAGATGTATAATTATAGGTATTATACTAAAACACAATCAAATGTCCCTAATAGATCGTCAAATATCATTTTTGATTGAAATACGTCAATATAGCATGTTTTAGGTGTGTAATCAGAATATTATGTTAAAAAAACTTCATATAGTATAAGATTAATGTCAAATTGCATAAATTCTCTTCAAATACATTAAAAACTAATTGAATACTCACACAATTGCTTGGATTTAGTTAAAATAACTTATTATGCAATGAATCGTACTTTAAATGCTTGTACTCCACTTGAATTTCTACGTAATGCAATGAATAGCCGCAAAAACATCACTATTCAACTAAAATTCATTGATATGTCATAAATTAGTCTCTAAAAGAGCCTATTCTCTTAAAATTAATTGATATACTGATAAATAAATGTGTAATTATAGGTATTACAATAAAACACAATCAAATAATCCTAATAGATCGTCAAATATCAATTTTAGATTAAAATACATCAATATAATAAACATTAGGTATGTAATCAGATTACTATGTTAAAAAATCTTCATATAGATAGAATCATAGTCAAATTATAAATATTCTCTTCTAATACATTAAAAACAAGTTGAATACTCACACAATTGCTCGTATTTAGTTAAAACAACTTATTATGTAATGAATCATACTCTAAATGCTTGGACTCCTCTTGAATTCTATGTAATGCAGTGAATAACCGCAGAAACATCACTATTCAACTTAAATTCATTGATATATCATAAATCAGACCCTAAAATAGTTTATTCTCTTAAAATTGATCGATATACTAATAAAAAGATGCATAATTATAGGTATTATATTAAAACACAACGAAATGTCCCTAAAATTAGGTGCGAAATTAGAGTATTATGTTAAAAAACTTTCATATAGACAAGATTAAAGTCAAATTGCATATATTTTTTTAAAATACAATAAAAACTAATTGAATACTCACACAATTGCTTGTATTCAGTTAAAATAACTTATTATGCAATAAATGTACAATAAATGCTTGTACTCCACTTGAATTCAACGTAATGCAATGAATAACACGAAAAACATCACTATTCCATTCAAATTTATTGATATGTCATAAATCAGTTGCTAAAAGAACTTATTCTCTTAAAATTAATCGATATACTAACAAAAAGATGTATAATTATAGTTATTATATTGAAACACAATCAAATGTCCCTAATAGATCATCACATATCATTTTTCGACTGAAATACATAAAAATAGCAAACATTAGGGGTGTAATGAGAGTATTATTTAAAAAAAGTTTCATATAGACAAGATTAAAATCAAATTACATATATTCTTTTCAAATACAATAAAAACTAATTGAATACTCATACACTTGCTTGTATTCAGTTAAAATATCTAATTATGCGATGAATCATACTCTAAATACTAGTACTCCACTTGAAGTCAACATATGCAATGAATAGCTGCAAAAAACGTCACTATTCAACTCAAATTCGTTAATATGTCATAAATCAGACCCTAAAATAGCTTATTCTCTTAAAATTAATCGATATACAAACAAATAGATATGTAATTATAGGTATTATATTAAAACTCAACTAAATGTCCCTAATAGATCGTCAAATATTGATTTGTTTATTGAAATACATCAATGTAGCAAACATTAGGTGTATAATCAGAGTATTATGTTAAAAAACCTTCATTTAGATAAGATTAAAGTCAAATTGCATATAATTTCTTCAAATATAATAAAAACTAATTGAATACCCACACAATTGCTTGTATTTAGTTAAAATAACTTATTATGCAATGAATCGTACTGTAAATACTTATACTCCACTTAAATTCAACGTAATGCAATGAATAGACGCAAAAACATCACTATTCAACTCAAATTCATTGATATGTCATAAATCAGTTCCTAAAAGAGTCTATTCTCTTAACATTAATCGATATACTGATAAATAGATGTGTAATTATAGGTATTAGATTAAACACAATCAAATAATCCAAATAGATCGCCAAATATCAATTTTAGATTGAAATACATCAATATAGTAAATTTTAGGTGTGTAATCAAAGAAATATGTTTAAAAAAATTTCATATAGACAAGATTAAAGTCAACCTGCATGTATTCTCTTCAAATACAATAAAAACCAATTGAATACTCACACAATTGCTTGTATTCACTTAAAATAACTTATTATGCAATGAATCGTACTCTAAATGCTTGTACTCCACTTGAATTCAATGTAATGCAACGAATAGCTGCAAAAACATCACTATTCAACTCAAATTCAATGATATATCATAAATCAGTCTCTAAAAGAGCTTATTCTCTTAAACTTTATCGATATACTGACAAAGATATGTATAATTACAGATATTACATTAAAATGCAATCAAATGTCCCTAATAGATCGCCAAATATCAATTTTCGATAGAAATACGTCAATATAGCAAATATTAGGTGTGTAATCAGAGTATTATGTTTATAAATCTTGATATAGATAAGATTAAAGTCAAGTTGCATATATGCTCTTCAAATATATTAAAAACTAAATGAATACTTACATAATTGCTTGAATTCAGTTACAATAAGTTATTATGCAATGAATCGTACTCTAAATGCTTGTCCACTTGGATTTAATGTAATTCAGTAAATACCTGCCAAAAAGCACTATTCAACTTAAATTCATTGATATGTCATAAATCTGACCCTAAAAGAGCCTATTCTCTTAAAATAATCGATATACTAAAAAACAGATGTATAATTATAGGTATTATATTAAATCGCAATCAAATGTCCCAAATAGATCGCCACATATCATTTTTCATCTGAAATACATCACTATAGCAAACATTAGGCATGTAATCAGAGTATTAAGTTAAAAAAACTTTCATATAGACAAGATTAAAGTCAAATTACAAATATTCTCTTCGAATACAATACAAACTAATTGAATACTAACACAATTGCTTGTATTCAGTTAAAATAACTTATTATGCAATGAATCGTACACTAAACGCTTGTACTTCACTTGAATTCAACGTAATGAAATGAATAGCTAAAAAACATCTATTCAACTCAAATTCAATATGTCATAAATCAGACTCTAAAAGAGGTTATTCTCCTAAAATTTATCGATATACTGACAAACAGATGTATAAGCAATTGTCTCTAAAATATATTAAAATGCAATCAAACGTCCCTAATACATCGCCAAATATCAATTTTTGAATGAAATACGTCAATATAGCAAATATTAGGTGTATAATTAGAGTATTACGTTTAAAAACCTTGATATAGACAAGATTAAAGTTAAGTTGCATATATGCTCTTCAAATATAATAAAAACTAATTGAATACTCACACAATTGCTTGAATTCAGTTAAAATAACTTATTATGCAATGAATCGTACTCTAAATGCTTGTACTGCAGTTGAATTCAATGTAATTCAATGAATAGCTCCCAAAAATTCACTATTCAACTAAAAATTATTTGTGTCATAAATCAGACCCTAAAAGAGCCTATTCTCTTAAACTTAATCGATATACTGACAAATAGATGAGTAATTATAGGTATTACATTAAAACGCAATCAAATATTTCTAATAGATTGCCAAATATCAATTTTCAGTTGAAATACATCAATATAACAAATATTAGGTGTATAATCAGAGTATTAAGTTAAAAAACATTCATATAGATAAGATTAAAATTAAATTACATATATTCTCTTCAAATACATTAAACACTAATTGAATACTCACACAATTGCTTGTATTCAGTTAAACTAAATTATTGTGCGATGAATCGAACTCTAAATGCTTGTACTCCACTTGAATTCAATATAATGCAATGAATAGTCGCAAAAACATCACTATTCAACTAAATTATATTAATATGTCATAAATCAGTCCCTAAAAGAGCCTATTTTCTAAAAATTGAACAATATACTAACAAAAAAAGTATAATCGGAGGTATTACATTAAAACACAATTAAATATCCCTAATAAATCGCCAAATATCAATTTTAGATTAAAATACATCAATATAGCAAATATTAGGTATGTAATCAGAGTATTATGTTAAATAACCTTCATATAGATAAGATCATAGTCAAATTGCAAATTTTCTCTTCGAATACATTAAAAATTAATTAAATACTCACACAATTGCTTGTATTTAGTTAAAATAACTTATTATGCAATAAATTGTACTCTAAATACTTGTACTCTAGTTGAATTCTACGTAATTTTCAACTAAAATTCATTTTTGTGTCATAAATCAGATCCTAAAACAGCCTATTCTCTTAAATTTAATCGATATATTGACAAATAGATGTGTAATTATAGGTGTTACATTAAAACGTAATCAAATGTCCCAAATAGATCGCCACATATCAATTTTCGATTGAAATACGTCAATATAGAAAACATTAGGTGTGTAATCAGAGTATTATGTTAAAAAACCTTCATAAAAATAAGATTAAAGTCAAATTGCATATATTCTCTTCAAATATATTAACAATTAATTAAATACTCACATAATTGCTTGTATTCAGGTAAAATAACTTATTATAGAATGAATCGTACTCCAAATGCTTGTACTCCCCTTGAATTCAACATAATGCAATGAATAGCTGCAAAAACATCACTATTTAACTCAAATTCATTGATATGTCATAATTCAAACCCTAAAAGAGCTTATTCTCTTAATATTGATCGATATACTGACAAATAGATGTGTAATTATAGGTGTTATATTAAAACGCAACCAAATATCTCTAATAGATCGCCACATATTAATTTTCGATTGAAATACGTAAATATAGCAAACATTAGGTGTGTAATCATAGTATTATGTTAAAAAACTTCATATAGATAAGATTAAAGTCAAATTGCATATATTTACTTCAAATACATTAAAAACTAATTGAATACTCACACAATTGCTTGTATTAAGTTAAAATAACTTATTATGCAATAAATCGTACTCTAAATATTTGTACTCCACTTGAATTCAACTTAATGCAATGAATAACTGGAAAAATATTACTATTCAACTCAAATTCATTGATATGTCGTAAATCAGTTTCTAAAAGAGCTTATTCTTTTCAAATTAATTAATATACTAACAAAAAGATATATATAATCGTTACATCCAAATGCTTGTTATATAACTAATTTGGCGAATCTATTAGGGACATTTGATTACGTTTTAATGTAATTAACTTCTACTATAATATATAATATTATATATAGTATATTAATTATTATAAATATCATCTATCTCAACTACAAATATACCATGATAACAATTTATCTATAATAAGTAATA
>KZ451911.1:3931974-3954932 GCA_002786265.1 Apostasia shenzhenica
ACACACAGGAAGGAGAAGATACGAGGGAGATATATAGCATCTCACGTACATCACGTTTGATATTGTAATATCTTTTAATAATGCCTAAAAATAAAATGTACTTTTAATGTTGTGTTATGGTATTGTAAACACACTCTGTGAGGGTGCTCCATTTATATCAGCAGTTATATACGAGGAAGCCAACTTTGTGATATACCACATAGCAAGGCAGCGAGTATGTCAGAGATATAGATAGATAGTAGTCCAGATTAGTTTTACTTGACCATCTTGTCTTGCATTTTTTAACTCGATTTTATGCATCGCAACACACATAAATAGTGGCACTAAATAGAATTCCCAGAAGTGACATATGTTACATTGATGTGATTTCATAATATTTACTTTTGTATCTAAAACATGAATACCATCTTTGTGCTAACACTGATGAGATGATTTTGCTCTACTCTTGCTTCAGTGGGCACAGGGCTATATATCTCACTCATTTTTGGATAATGGGAATACGCTATGATCCCTATGTGGGCTAAAACTGAAGGCGTACCTTGCTTTATGGGGGAAACTTTGTATGGCTGATTATATGAATATCAGGACATGCCCTTAATGGTTACGAGTCAGGCCTTCAGACCTTCGTCGCTGGCGTCAAGATGTGGAGCTTATGGAAGGAGCTGCCCAGGGATGTTTGTAGGAAAACGCCCGCTGCCAAGCAACTTGACTGTAGGCTTGATGATTGTCATCGGGTATTTAATGAAGCTTTTAAGTGGGTACGGCATCAGTGACGATGTTTGAGCATGCTCAGGCAACGAGGTTTTGTGATTTGAGTATTGAGGATCTCATACCGTGAGCGATCAACTTATGGGTGCGAAGTATGTATATAGATGCGCGTCCGTATATTAAGGAGACACACTTGCGCCATGAAGTAATGTTTGGAAGTATGAAGGCCTTTTCCATAATATATGAAGGAATCCCAGGTCGAGAAAATAATAGCCTATTGGAGTTTGACAATTTGAGTCCATCTATAAAGTCCTTCTTGAATGAATCGTTGTACAAATGAAGAAATACCAAGATGGAACTAAGTGAGTAGATTTTTAATGGCGAAAAACTTTCTTTCAGGTTCTATCGCGCCAGCTCGCAACTTCTGGGGATCTGAGTGCTCCTCAGCTGTCAATAAGGTTATGGTGATGCCAATGGTCCCGCCTGCGAGCAACTTCGCGGGCACGGAAGATGGTAAGGGGCCTTGCCATAAATTCTAATGGCTCAAGCTTAGGAGCTCCCAAATTGCTGTGGGCAAATCGAGTAATCGTTACGGGTCTTGAGTACTAGTCCACCTTTCTGATTGAAGTTCTGGGGCACTGACCCATTTCGATTAGTAATAATGCGTTCTAATCCGAAGCGCTTATTCTTCAAGGCGTTTCACGTGCGTCTTAGCTCTCTTTTTTTTTTCGCAGTGGATCTAAGTCGAACGCTTTCGTGGAATTAAATCAATTTTCGTCCACATGAGCGCAAGTTTGGCAAAGCCTCGGGATTCGAAACTAGGGCAGCGAGCTTGCTATTCTTGGGGAGTAGGGTTCCAACCTCAACTGGTATAGAAAGTCAGGCGTCATTCCAAATGAGGGGGAGAAGTTGGGAACTGGTCTTGAGTAACCTCGGATGGGGCTGTTATTATAATGCATCCAGGGGCTGCCTGGTAAGCATCTTACGGCCAGCGGGCTTTTGGCTGACTGTTTTAGGCAATTTCTTAGCAGAATATTCAGGATGTTCTTGTTCGCAGCTTCCGCATTGGCCGTTGGTGGTGGGTGCCAAACAGAAGCATATACTTGAGGTTGATCCTAGGTGCTTTCTCCGCAGAAAATCAATGAATCGCTACTGATTGGCGAAATGGGAGTACCAAGTTATGCTGTGATAGATTATCGATGGGATATGCCATACGTGCAGGACGATGTTGGACCTAGTAGGAAGTATTTTGCGACATTTGAGTCAGTTGGGGACTTGAGTAAGGGCTTGGCCTCAAATCCAACTTTTGTTGAAGTATGACGACTGCAACTTAGTATCCACTTGTAGCTTTCATGGCCGTAGGCATTGGTCCTAAGAAATCCAGCTTCCAAATGGCGAAGGGCCAGGATGAGTTGATGGGTTTGAGATATCCTGCGGGCTGCCTCTGGAAGAGGAGGTAGATCCGGCGCGTCGCCTGGAAGTGGAAGTTGAGGCTCCGTCATCCGGCGTCCCGACAGAGGGTTCTCCTATATGTACGCTGCGGGCAGCAGAGTTGGTTTTGCGCGTTCTGGCCACCATCTTTCTAGGTCTCAATGAAAGCACCAGAAGATGTTGACGTAGGATGTGGGGATCCCAGGAAACACCGAAGAGGGAGAGAGTTCCGGAAGATGGCGGCGCACAAAGGAGGTGAGCCCGTTTACGGAGGCTCAACGAGAAGATTCAGTACGAAGCAAGCAGAAAAGCACACAGAGATTTAAGGTGGTTCAGGGAGAAAATCCCCTACGTCCACCGGTCACTCGGTCAGGGTATTTCACTAAAGTCGAAAGATAGCCCTGAAGGCTTGTACAATGATTTCTTTTATAAGAGAAGAAGAAGGAGGAGAGGAAGAAGAAAAAAGAAGGAGCTCCTTGGTTGGAGCTTTTCTATCTGAGGATGAGAAAATCCCTCATTCCCCCTGTATCTGTGTCTTGGTCCCAAAAAAAATATATCTCTCCTTTGGCTGAGACTGTTCAACGGTTTTTATAGCCTTTGGGCGCGTGTAGCTTCACCATGGTTTTCCGGAGGAAAGGTGATGGATGTGCTCCAAGCGCCGCTTATCTGTCACTGGAGGGACCTGCCGCTGTACGAGGATGTAGAGATCCTTTAATGTTGGTACTTTTCTGGGGAAGAGTGTCTGTACAGAAATCGGCGGGGTTAGGTGAGGTTTGATTGTGCCAGGCGTTACCTCGTACCCTCGTGCCCGGGGTTACGAGGGATTATCCTGGATTGTCGTGGACGATGGTTGGTTGAATCCTCGTGCCCGAGGTTTGACCTGGGTCAATGGTCCTGCAAAACTAGAAGTTGAATCAGCAAATCAATCAAGTACAGTCCTGTCAGGCACCACGTGTTCGGCCAGGATGCAGCGCAGGAACCACGTGTTAACAAGGGAAGAGCTGACTAAGGCCAGGGAGGCCTTGTCAGGGGTGAAAGAGATGGCCTCTGAGGCTCGCCGCCGGGAGGAGTTGTCAAAGTCTGAAGTTCGCTCCCTACGGGCTTTGGTGGAGAACAGCTCTAGATGGCGAGGGCGACGTATGGAGGACTTGGAAGAGGCAGTGAAGAGGGCGGTGAAAATTGTCAGCGCCTCGCCGGTGGGTCGCCATACGCAGCATTAGGCTGCCTTTGATGCTCTTCTGCAGACATTGGTTTATGTAGGTACCTTGAACTAGGAGAATATCAGGGACCCGACGGTGTTTTCATTCTGCAGTCCTAAGGGGCCAGACAGGTTCTTCGATGCTGGGAGTTATCCTCCTGAAGAGATTCCTCCACCAAGGTCTTACGCAGGTTGGGGAAGTTGGCCTCCGAAGCCCGGGACCTCGGGGGAAAGCCCTGCAACTCCTCTGGAAGCCAGGTGGCTAGGCCGGCGCGATCCTTCTGGAAGTCAGTAACAGGGATCGCTGGCCGAGCCAGGGGTGACGGGTCTTCCTCCTCAACTTGCTCCCATGCCTGACGGCATAGTCTCCTCTCCTTGCAACACTTGAAGGATCTATTTTTCGGATGAACAACCTGCAAGATGCTGTAAGAGAAGAGGAGAAGATCCCGGGGAGGAGCCCTGGTTAAGAGGTCTGAATTCATCAGGCCTGGTGTTTAAGTTCTGAAGCCTTGTATCTTTCTTTGTTTTTCCTGTACTCATGAGAGGAACATGTGAGGACAAAGAGAGAAATTGTATCAAATTTTATCATTTTAATGAAATGTATTTTTCATTTTCAAGAATTTATTTTGTGGATGAATTCTTCTGTATGTTTGCTTTTTGTGTTCTGAATCACGAAGTTTTAGGAGGAAATGCATGAATCCATAAGTAAAAGATAAAGAATTCCAAAAAGCAAAGAAAAATTCAAAGTAAAAGAGGCGGAATAGCTCTCTGAACCCTCGTGCGCGTTATGTGGATATCGAAACAAGAGAAAACAGCCAATCCTCGAATCCTCGTGCACGATATATGAATATCGAACATAAGGAGAAGGAAAAAGGGCAACCCTCGAACCCTCGTGCACGATATATGAATATCGTGGACGGTACAACGGCGGGATGGAGAGGAGTGGCGCCTCGTAAACCGCGCGTCGCCTCAATTCCTGTGCCCCTGTGGTTTTTGGGTTTTGTAAGAAGGAACGAGTGGTCTGAGGATGCTCGTACGCTAATCAAGAAGATCAGACGGTTGGGAGACAAAAGGTCGCATCTGTCCCCTATAAACGGCTGTCTGAGCGGGAGCTTCTTCTTTCTTTCGAAAAACCCTAAGTTTCCGAGAGCGAAGAAAGAGAATACCTGCCCTGCTCACCTGAAAGGGAGGATCGAGCGAAAATGGGAGGAAGGGAGATTGAGTGGGCCGACCTGGCCGAGCAGTTTCAAAGAGATAGCAGCTACCAGGAGTCCCTCATGATGGAGCATGAGGTGCTCAACTCGACCAAAGGGTTCAGGGGGAACCCTCTCTTGATGGTCATCCCGTCTACCTCTGACCTCCGGCCAAACAGGCCCCCTGAAGGGGCAGTGTGTGTGTACAAAGCTCAGGTAGAGTATGGCTTGATGATGCCGCCGCAACCGGAGTTCAAAGAAGTTCTGAACTCCTTTCAACTTGTACCGACGCAGCTCTCTTCTAACGCCGTCGCCTACATGTACTCCTTTCTGAAGCTTCTGTAAGCCAGGGGGATAGCAAGGAGTCTGATGTTGTTTAGAAGTCTTTTCAGTTGAATGGCAGTGCCGGGGTATGGGGGATGTTTGACCTTGCGGTCGAGGTCGACGAAGGCGATGTTCTTGGGGGCTAGCAGTTCCCATTCTGACTGGAGTAATTTCTACTTCTTTGTTGGCAGAGATCTAGGGATCCCCCTGACGTCAGGAATTTGCCCTGCTGAGTTCATCGGTGATCCTCAATGGATGGCGGGGACGTCGGTCCAGAGGGACCTGGAAATTCTGAAAGGGCAGAACTGGCCCTTGAAGGATTTCCTGAGGTTGGTGAAGAATGATGTATCCCTGTATGCTGAGTTGCAGGGGTACACCATCTTTAAGGAGATTACTCCTCCTCCTGGAACAGTACTGATGAGGAGGGCCAGGAGGGGGCCGCCCCTGGCGACTCAACTCAGCAAGCAGGTAGTTGAGGAGGCAGGGGAAGAAGAAGTGGAACTCTCAGAGCCCATCTGCGGCGGGATATCTATTGATGTGGTATCCTTGCCGGACGACTCTGGAGATGATAAGAAGACTTTGGCTGAGGTGATGGAAGAAGCATGTAAAGGGAAGGAGCCTGCTTCCTTGGCCAGGTCTAAGGTGATCCCTAAAGTTGTCGTGGGGATTACCATAGGAAGAAAGGGGGGCCGAGAAGAGACGGCCGAAGGTGGCGCAGGAAAAGAAATGGCGGTGGTGCCCTGCCCAGGAGAGGAGGCAGTGGTCGCCCCTTCCCATGCTCTGGTCTCCCTTGAAATCCCTAAGAAAAAGAGAGGGCCCCCGAAGAGAACAGTCTGGAGCCCCCTCTGAAAAAAGGAAAGAGCGACAAAGAGGGGGGGAGACCGATGAGGAGCGATAATCGGGGAAGAGTGTGAATCCCTCGTTGTGCCGCAATTTCACCGGGGAATTTGCATGCGAGGGGTCAAAGTTTGTCGTGAGCGCGACGGAAGTGAAGAGGAAGATGATCATCACCTCCGATCAGTCTTCGAACCTGTTCAATCCGGTTCGAGGAGACCTAGGCCTGGTCCTGGCGGGGGGATTGGCGACCAAGGCGCTTGAGGAAACAGTCGAGAGGACCTCCACAACAGACCTTTTCGCCAAGATGACCAACAGGGTGGCGACAGTAAAGACTCTCTCCCATCTCTCTGGCTATCTCTCGCAGGTGTTGATCTTGTCTCTTTTGTAGGTGCTTGCCCGTTTGCCCCTGATCTTGAACAGGGCCCTGAGGGTGGAAGAACAGATGATAGATCAGACCGTCCAGCTGTACCGAAAAGATGCAGAAATTGAAGACCTAGAGCTCCAACTGGCGACGGAGTCTTCTAAGCATGCTGCCCTCCGGGAGGAATTTGTCGTTTAAAAGTCTGCCATGAGTGCACTGAAGGCAGACAATAAAGCTTTGCGGGAGAAGCTGAGCAAAGTTGATGGAGATAGGGAGGCTGCAGTTGTGAGCAGCTCTATCGCGGCGGTGGAAGCCTACAAAACAAGCTTACCCTGCAGGAAGGAAAGGTTAGATGGGATCCGGCGGGCCTGGGAAGGATTGGCCTCCTCCTTGGTCCAAGGAGGCGATGTTAAGGCTGCCGTCCTTGGAGAACTGGACCCCTTCCCTTGTATGGCCGTAGATCCAATTTATAAGGAGGAAGGATTTGATCTGACCGACGATATCATCCAACAGTTTTTTGACCTTTTGGATGAAATCAATGAAGGTTAATCCTTTTTCTTTATAAATTGAGGAATTCTTCCTTGTATTTTTTGAAGAATAATAAAAAGGAGGTTTTGTTAATTACATACCTGTTTATTCTGCTGTCTATGTATATGTACCTTTTTATAGGATTTAAGATATCTAGGCTGATTCTAAGAAAAACTTGTAATAGATTTCCTGAATCTTGTAATGGATGGGCTGAAACTTGGGACACCATGTAAAAAACGATAATAAGCTTTTGAACCGTATGGTGGTTGGCTTTAAATTTGGAACTTCGTGGAATTCATAGGGGAAGAAGTATATTGTGATAGTCAGGGTGAATCAAACCCAAAAGGTGCCCTCGACCCAATGCCACAGGGACTTTGAGAGTTTAATACATCGTACACGATGTTTGTACTTGTGGCAAGGGTTAACCTCGGGGATCCCCTTTATTAGAGTTATAGAAAGCCCTTTGTGAATCTGCACAGGAGAGAGGTAATGATAGTAGTGGAGATCCTGTCTGAAGCGAGTTTATCTGACCCCATGCCAAGAGGACTTGTTCATCTGAAACATCTTGTATGATGTTTGTACTTGAGGCAAGGGCTAACCCTTTTGGAATGATAGTTATCCTAGTGGGAAACGAAGGCACCTTGCTTAGGGGGAACCTGTATCTTGATTTGATATCAGGGACAGCCCTAAGGTTACGAGCAGGCCTTCAGACCTTCCGCTGGCCAGATGGGCTTATGGAAGGGTCCCAGATGTTTGTAGGAAACCCCGCCTGCCAGGCACTACTAGGCTTGATGATCACTGTATTAATGAAGGTTAGTGGTACCATCGTGCACGATGTTTGACATCTCGGGCACGAGGTTTTGAGATTGAGTTGAGATCATACCTGAGCGACACTATGGTCGAAGTATGTATATAGATGCCTCCGTATATAAGGACCACTTGCCATGAGTATGTTTGGAAGTATGAAGCCTTTCCATAATATAAAGAAATCCAGGTCAAGAATAAAGCCAGGATTTGACATTTGAATCCTCTATAAATCCTTTGAATGAATCTGTACAAATGAAGAATACCAAGATGGACAAGCGAGAGATTTATGCGAAAAACTTCTTCAGGTCATCCCCACTCCAACTTCTGGGGATCTGAGTGCCCTCCGCTGTCATAAGGTAGTAAGCATTCGGCCCAGCAACTTTGCGCACGATGTAAGGGCCTTCCTAATTTGGCTCAAGCTTGGGAACTCCCAAATTGCTGCAATCGAGTAATCGTCGCTTGAGAACTAAGTCACCCTGATTGAGAGTTCTGGGGCTGACCTTTCGATTGTAATATCGTTCTACCCGACGCTTATTCTCAAGGCGTTTCACTGCGGCTAGCTCTCTTTTTTTTTCCAGGGGATCTAAGTCGACCCTTCGTGAATTATCATTTTCGTCCACCCAAGTTTGCAAAGCCTCGGGTTCGAAACTGGCAGCAGCTTCTATTCTTGGGGAGAGGTGTTCCAACTCAACTGGTATAACAGCGTCCATTTCAAATGAGAGGGAGAAGTGGGACTCTTGAGTAACCTCGGATGGGGCTGTATTGTAAGCCCAGAGGGCTCCTGGTAACTCTTCCGGCCAGCGGGCTTTTGCTCCGTTTAGGCATTTCTTCAGAATATTCAGGATGTTCTTGTTCGCAGCTTTCGCTTGGCCGTTGGTGTGAGGGTGCCAAACAGAAGCATACTTGAGGTTGATCTGGTGCTCTCCGCAGAAATCATGAATCCTCTGATTGGCGAATGGAGTACCATTATCTGTGATGATTATCATGGGAATGCCATACCTGCAGACGATGTTGGCCCAGAGGAAGTTTTCGACATTTTGAGCAGTGGGCTGAGTAAGTGGCTTGGCCTCAATCCACTTTGTGAAGTAGTCGACTGCAACTAGTATCCACTTGTAGCCTTTCATGGCCGTAGGCATTGGTCCTAAGAAATCCAGCTTCCAAATGGCGAAGGGCCAGGATGAGTTGATGGGTTTGAGATATCCTGCGGGCTGCCTCTACATGTCAGCATAGTACTAGCACTGTGGGCACTTCTCCACGAATACCTGAGCGTCTTTGTGGATGTTGGGCTAGAAGAAACCTTGGCGTAGGATTCGCATGACGAGGCTCCTACCTCGTGCATGCGTTCCACATTCTCCTCGATGTATTGCTTCCATCACTTTTAAAGCATCGCCTGGTCTCAGACATTTGGTGAGGGGCTTAGCATAGGATCTCCTATAGAGCTCTCCGTCGATGAGGTCATGTCTCTTTCCCAGCCCCCTGGGATTGTGACCTGGACGCGCCGTCAACATGAAGTGACCAGAGGTCCGTCAGGGTTTCAATGGGTGGCGGTTTTGTCGTAGAGAACTCGGCGACGAAGTCGGCTAGGGCTTGAGCCTTGATTGTTGTCCGCGGAACAAATCTGATGTCGTATTCTCCCAATTCGACAGACCACTTGAGTAATCTCCCTGAAACCTTGGGAGTATGCAATATCTTTAGGAGCGGTTGATCCGTGACGACCTGAATAGTATGAGAATGAAAGTAAGGCCGTAACTTCCTGGCTATCATTAGAAGGGCCAGAGCGAGTTTTTCTAGAGTAGGATACCGACTTTCAGTGTCCAGGAGTATGTGACTCGTATAGAAGATGGGATGTTGAACTGCCTTTTCGTTGTCGAGGAGTACCGCTGAGACTGCAGTGTCGGACACTCCTAGATAAAGAGACATGACCGTTCCCTCCTTTGGCGCCACTAATATCGGGGCCGAGGTTAGATATTTCTTTAGTTCAACAAAGGCAGCTTCGCACTCGGTGTCCCACTGTCTTTTTTTTTTTATTGCGCAAACATCGAAAGAAAGGGGAACATCGATCGTCGGCCTTTGAGATAAATCTGCCCAGACTGTTGATCCTCCCTGCCAGCTTCTGGATCTCCTTTGCCATTTTTGGAGAGGGCATGCTTTGAATGGCTGATATTTTATCGGGATTGGCCTCTATCCCTCTGACGGAGACTAAGTATCCCAAGAATTTCCCTGAAGCGGCGCCGAAGGTACATTTAGCAGGGTTGAGCTTGAGATTGTACCTTCGGAGAGTGTTGAGCATTTCCCGGAGATCACCAAGGTGTTCTGTCAAAGTCTTGCTTTTGACCAAGACGTCGTCTACGTAAGCTTCGAGATTTCTCCCCCTTTGACTCTTAAAGACTGCGTCAATCATGCGTTGGTAGGTGGCACCGACATTTTTGAGACCGAAGGGCATGACCTTGTAGCAGTAAGTCCCATAGTCAGTGATAAAAGCTGTTTTCTCTTCATCCTCCTTGGCCATCCCGATTTGGTGATACCCAGAGAAGGCATCCAGAAAACTCATAACCCTGTACCCGACAGTTCGGTCTATCATCGTATTTAGTGATCTGAAGTCTACGCACATTCTCCACTTCCCACTGGCTTTTCTCACCATCACCACATTGGTTAACCATCGAGGGTATTGTACCTCCCTGATGTAGCCAGCCCCCAGCAGCTTTGTGATTTCCTCTTTAATGACATCCTGTCTTTCCCCGGCCATTACTCTCTTTTTTTGGGCAACGGGGGCGACGGCTTGAGATACATTCAAGTGGTGTTCGCAAACGGCTATGTCTATCTTCAGGAGACCATGCAAACACATCGATATAGCCAGAAAGCAAGGCAGTAACTTCTGCTTGCTGTTTCTCATTCAGGAAAGATGAAACATTTACAATTTTGGAAGAGCCTTCACCTCTCAAGGCTATGCCGATAATCCCTTCTTGCGGTGTAACCGGTTGGGTTTCCCTGGGATTCATTCGATCGACTACAAGCTGCGCCGCTATTTGAAAGCAGCGGGTAGCCTGTGTTGCGTCCCCTCGGATGGTAACAACGCCGCTAGAGGTCGGGAACTTCGCGCACAGGTGGGGCGTGGAAATCACCATCCCGAAGGAGTTTAGAGTTGCCCTCCCCAGGATAGCGTTCTAGCCCAATTTAGCTCTGATGACTGCGAAGTTGACCATGCTCATAGCGTGGTTGTTGTCATCACCGAAGGAGACGGGAAGAGTAATGAATCCAAGGGGTTGGACCCTTTCACCGGAGAAACCGAGTAAGGTAGTCCCAGCGTGGAGGAGGTTAGTTTCTTTGAGTCCCATCTGGAGGAAGGCAGACTCAAACAGGATGTTGGCGACGCTCCCAGAATCGAGGAGTACCCGCCAGACGTCAAAATCAGCGATGCGGGCGATGACCACTATCGGGTCGTTATGCCAGTTGCCTTGCTGTGGGAGGTCTTCACTGCAAAAGGTAAGGGGGATGGATGAGGCATGATGCTCAGAGATGCCGCTGACTTCTGCTTCTCGGCGTTGAGTGGCTGGGTCAATGCTGAAGATAGCATTGATAGTTCGGGCAGCCGGAGGATAAGGGTGCCTCTGCTGGCTAGGGTTTGCAGATGGTAGAACCTTAGCAGGAACCTCTGTACCCTCGGGGGCCTTTCCTTTCTAGGCAGCTGTGAATGTTGGAGCAATCTGCATGAATTCCTCAAGCTTGCCCTGATTCGCCAGCTTTTCGAGTAAGATTCTGAGGCCTCGACAGCGGTGGAGCCTATGCCCATGGTTCCCGTGGAACTCGCAGTAGTCGTTGGGATCCATTCCGGGCGGCGGCGCTGGCCTAGGTCCAATGGGCCGTATCCAACCCTGCTTGATGGCCGCTGCATAGACCTCGAGAAGTGGTCTAGATAAAAGAAGTTTTGGGGGTTGGATATACCGGGACCGCCCTTCTTCTCGATCACGAGGCTTGGCCACTGGTACCCTTGTGGTCAGAGGTTCGACACCCCGATGTTTCCTCTTGTTTCTTTCCCCGGAAATGCCTGCGGGTGAGGATTCAGCATCCTCTAGGAGCATGAACTGACTGGCCCTGGCCACCAGCTCTGGGTAACTCCGAGGTTTGGCCAACTGTAGGGATTTGGACAGGTCCCCTACCTTGAGCTCTCTCCGGAAGTTATGCATGGCCACTGCAGGCTCTACATCTTCGGCTTCCGCTGCGGCGGCGAAGAAACGGTTGGTGTAGTCCCGAAGGTTTTCTCTCTCGCCTTGCTTAATGTTGGCGAGGACCATGTCGGACACGACCATACGGGTCCGCCCTATGAAACAGGCGATCAACTCCCATTTCAGATGCTCATAGGAGGTGATGTGACCCCGGGGCAGCTTGATGAACCAGCTGAATGCTGCCCCCTTCAGTGTGTTGGCCAGGAGGTGACACCTAGTGGCTTCGTCCGGCCGGTGATATCGGACGGCGCCCTCAAACCCCTGCACATGTTCACGGGGGTCTGTTGTGCCTCTGTAAACCTCCAACCTGGGTGGTCGGAAGTCCTCTGGGATAGGAGCCAAACAGATGGCATCGGAAAAAGGGGCATTTTTGTCCATCGGCCCGAAGAAGGGATCAGGTCCGTGATGGGGAGCCTGAGCGCCAGGAAAGAGGGGGTCTCTCCCAGCTAGAAATGGGGGAAAAGCAGGTGGGAGAAAGGCAGGTTGTGGTAGCGGACAAGGTGGAAGGGGGTTTTGATGAACCTCCTAGAAACAGAAAGGGCGTATGGGTGGTCTGGAAGAACCAGAAGATTGATAGGAGAGTGGCGCAGCTTGGGGCACTGGTATAGGGGATTCGGCCATTGCGGGAATCGGAGGTGGCGGAGCCGGGGCCGCTGCAGGTGGGGGAATCACCTCTGGGATCGCCGCAACCGGCGGAGGAGGAGCAGGGACCGCCTGTACCGGCGGGCAAGGTATAGGGACCGCCGCCATCGGTGGGAGAGGAAGTACTGTACAGACCGGCTGAGTTTGTCTGAGGATGACGGCCTGTTGCGCGTGAGGCCGGTGACCATGTCAGTGAGGTTTGCAAGCATCCCCTGGAGCTCCGAAACACGGGTGCCTCTGGAAGAGAAGGTAGATCCGGCGCGTCGCCGGGAAATGGAAGTTGAGGCTCCGTCATCCGGCACCCGGACAGAGGGTTCTCCTTTATGTACGCTGCGGGCAGCAGAGTTGGTTTTGCGCGTTCTGGCCACCATCTTTCCAGGTCTCAATGAAAGCACCAGAAGATGTTGACGTAGGATGTGGGGATCTCAGAAAACACCAAAGAGGGAGAGAGTTCCGGAAGACGACAGCGCACAAAGGAGGTGAGCCCGTTTACGGAGGCTCAAGGAGAAGATTCAGTATGAAGCAACCAGAAAAGCACACAAAGATTTAAGGTGGTTCAGGGAGGAAATCCCCTACATCCACCGGTCACTCGGTCAGGGTATTTCACTAAAGTCGAAAGATAGCCCTGAAGGCTTGTACAATGCTTTCTTTTAGAAGAGAAGAAGAAGGAGGAGAGGAAGAAGAAAAAAGAAGGAGCTCCTTGGTTGGAGCTTTTTTATCTAAGGATGAGAAAATCCCTCCTTCCCCGTGTATCTGTGTCTTGGTCCCAAAAAAAATATCTCTCCTCTGGATGAGACTGTTCAACGGTTTTTATAGCCTTTGGGCGCATGTAGCTTCACCTTGGTTTTCCGGAGGAAAGGTGATGGATGTGCTCCAAGCGTCGCTTATCTGTCACTGGAGGGACCTCTCGCTATACGAGGATGTAGGGATCCTTTAATGTTGGTACTTTTCTGGAGAAGAGTGTCTGTACGGAAATCGGCGAGGTTAGGTGAGGTTTAATTGTGACAGGCGTTACCTCGTACCCTCGTGCCCGGGGTTACGAGGGATTATCCTGGATCATCATGGACGATGGTTGGTTGAATCCTCGTGCCCGAGGTTTGACCTAGGTCAATGGTCCTACAAAACTGGAAGTTAAATCAGCAAATCAATCAAGTACAGGCCTGTCAGGCACCACGTGTTCGGCCAGGATGTAGCGCAGGAACCACGTGTTAACAGCTGCTACTAATTCTGATCTTTAGTTCTTTTGATCTTCTAAATTAGATTGTGAGATTATTAATGATCACCAGTAAATTTTGCATGCTTCTGTTATTTATAGAGGGATCAATTTTCACATTTCTGCGGTTCATGCTTTTTGTAATAAACTTGATAGACCGCCGCTTTGGGATAATATTACATCTCACTTTAGTACATTTGATGTTCCCTGGATTATTTTAGGCGATTTTAATATTGTCCAAAAACCTGAAGAGAGATGGGGCGATAACCCCCCTAATTTTATTGCAATGCATGATTTTAATGATTGTCTTTTGGTCTCGGGGTTTGAAGATCTTGGCTGTTGTGGTGAAACTTTTACCTGGGCTGATAGTCATATGAGTCAAAGAATCGATAGAGCTCTTTCTAACAGTAAATTATATGATATCTTTAACCCTATCAAAGTTACTAACTTTACTCGTCTTTGCTCTGATCATTGCCCTATTTTAGTTCAAATGTCTAATAATAATATTAATAATTTTAAAAGTAGGTTTAAGTTCTTAAATATGTGGTGTAAGCACAATAACTTCCTTGATATTGTTAGAGAAAACTTGACCCTTAACACTAATTCTTATGGTCTTATTAATCTGCATGAGAAGCTAAGTCGCCTTAAACCTATTCTCAAAAATTGGAATAAAAATGTTTTTGGTAATGTTTTTGAAAATATTAAGAAAAAAAAAAGTTGAGATTTGTATTCTTGAAAATAATTTTCATTTTTCTCATTCTGAAGCTGATAGAATTGCCCTTAATTTGGCCAAGGTCAAACTTCAGTTTCACCTTACTTGTGAGGAAGCCTATTGGAAACAAAAAGCTTCTATCAAATGGTGGAAAGAAAGTGATTCTAATTTTAATTTTTTTCATGTTTTTGTTAAAAGAAAAAGAAAAATTCTCTATGTTTTGCAATTAAAAAATAATAATAATGAGAATATAATGAATCAAGAAAATATCCAAAAAGAGGGTATTAATTTTTTCTCTAATCTCTTTAGCTCTCAGAGGAACTCTTTTTCTGATATTGATTTTAATAATATCCCTGTTATTATTACTAATCAGCACAATAATATGCTTACTTCTTCTCCTTCTATGGATGAAATTAGGAATATTATTTTTTCTATGCATGATGATTCTGCCCCTGGCCCGGATAGCTATGGGGCCAGTTTTTATAAGTATTGTTGGGATATTATAAAGAAGGATATTTTTGATGCTGTTTGTGATTTTTTTCTCTGGTGGCTTTCTCCTTAGATCATATTCTTCTACTCTTCTTATTCTTATTCCTAAAATTAACTGCCCTCAAACTTGGAAAGATTTTAGATCTATTAGCTTTTGTAATGTTAAAATAAAAATTATAATCAAATTACTTACTCAAAGGCTTGGGGTTATTCTGTCTTCCATTATTTCTCTCAATCAATCTGGTTTTGTTCCCAATAGGATTATTTCTGATAATATTCTTTTTGCTCAAGAAATATTTCACCACATTGATGATAATATTAGAGGTGACAATGTAACTCTGAAACTAGATATGGAGAAAGCTTATGATAAGGTTGAATGAAATTTCTTACATAAGATGTTAATTACTTTTGGTTTTTCTATTTCCTTTTGCAATATGATTCACAAAATTATTTCTTATTGCTGGTTTTCTCTTATTATTAATGGTAACCAAGTTAGTTTTTTTAATTCTACTAAGGTCTTAGACATGGGGATCTTATCTCTCCTACTCTCCTATTGCCATGCATTATTGCAGCTGAATATCTTTCAGAGGTTTGAATAATTTTATCAATAATTATACGTCTATTTCATACTATTTTCAATCCCCCATTTGTGTTTCTCACTTAGCTTTCGCTGATGACTGTATTATTTTTTGTAATGACGCTAAAAATTCTCTTCAAAAAATTAAGGATTTTCTTAACCTTTATGAAAGAATTTCGGGTCAAAAAATCAATATTAATAAAAGTTCTTTTATTTGCTCTAAAAAGACTAGTAAGAAATTGATTGATAGTATTAGCAATATCACCGTTTTTAATCGTGATCATCTCCCTATCTCTTATCTTGGTTGTCCTATTTATAAAGGGAATATTAAGAACTCCATTTTCAATAATATTATAAATAAGATTAGAAATAGGATTTCAGGTTAGAAGTGTAACCTACTTTCTAAAGGTGCTAAGATTATTCTCATCAAGTCTGTTCTTAGCTCAATTCCTCAATATGTTTTTCATAACATTCCTCCCACTAAAACTATCATTAAGCAAATTGGTATTCTTTTTACTAAATTTTTTTTGGTACACTCATGGTAAAAAGAACTTCATTTGGAGATCTTGAAACAAAATGTGTTATCCCAAGGAGGAAGGTGGTCTAGGTTTTAGAGACTTTGTTGATCTCCAAAAGGCCAATGATTGTAGGCTGTGGTGGAGGTTTAGAACTCAAAATTCTTTATGGATTTTTATTATCAAGAAAAAATACTTTAAAGGAACCCTATCAACATTCATAAAAATACTGGTTCTCCTATTTTTAACAGACTAATTAAATCTAGGAATTTAGCTAAGCCCCACATTAGTTGGGCCATTGGGGAATGTCATCTTTCCTTCTGGTCGACAATTGGCTTCTTGCAGGCAAGCTAGCTGACTTGACTAATCGTCTTTTCAATTATAATAAAGTTCAAAAAGCTATTATTAATGGTAGTTGGAATAAAGAATATCTTATTAATAATCTCCCTAATAACTTAGTTCAGGAAGTTACTAATATTCCTATTATCAATAGTGATAAGATCATTTGGTGTCTTTCTAATAATGGTAATTTCTCTTTTAAAGATACCTGAGAATTTTTTAGAAGAAAAAAAATAAAAACTTAATTTGGTCGCTAATTTGACATAGATTTATTTCTCTTAAAATTTCTTTTATTTTTTGGCAAATTTTTCAAGACATAGTTCCTAATGATATTAATTTTATGAAAAAAGATCTTAATCTCCCCTCAAAATGTGTTTGGGGCTGCCCATAACAGGAAGACACTTGTCATATTTTTTGGCAATGCTCTAAAGCCCAAGAAGTTTGGAATGCTTTTTTTAATTTATTTAATATTTCTGTGTTTTCTAATTTAAATTCTATTGAATCTCTTATTTTTAAGTAGATGAATATGTCTCCCTAGATTATAAAAGGCCATATTAAACATATTATTTTCATTCTTACTCTTTGGTCTATTTGGTGTTTAAGGAATGAAGTTAAGTTTCGAGGCAATCTGGCCTCTACCAATAAGATTAAATGATATATTCTCCACCTTTTTTATACTTATAATCATGCGCATACATTTCATAAAAATCAATTTAAAGGTAATAAATATTTTTTTAATATTATTAATCCTAACCTTTTTATTCATTATATTCATATTGATTTTATAGCATGGAAGAAACATAACAATGGATATGTCAAGCTTAACACAGAGGGTAGTTATGATAATAGTATTAGCTATGGGAGAGGTATTATTAGAGATTTTAAGGGTATTCTTATTAAAGCTTTCTCTAAAATCTTCCAAGCATGCGATGCTCTCATGGCTGAAATCTAAGCTTGCTTATATAGTATTACTCTTTGTTTTGATTTGAGCTTGAATAATATTGAATTAGAATTAGATTATCTGGTTCTTGTTAACTGGTTTAGAAACAATTCAGACATCAGCTGAAAATATTTACTCCAAATAGCTCATATTAAGTCTATCATTATTTTTAAAAATATTACTATTAGGCATATTTGGAGAGAAGCTAACCAAGTTGCTGATGCTCTTACTAATAATCAAATTGATAATATTTTTGATAATTCGACTATTCCTAATCAAATTAAAAAGAAAATAATAGATGATAAAATAGGTTTCTCTTTTGTTAGGATCTCTATTGTAACAGAATCTTAAATCTAATTTCTTTTTAAATTTTATAGTTTTGCAGGTTGCTCTCAAATTAATTATTAAATCAATCTCGAATTGTATGGCATACTTATCAGGTTCTATCGCTCCTTGCTACTATTTTTCTATTTAATTTCAACTATACTTATTAGATTCTTTTGGATCTAAAAATATACTCTTCCTTTTATCTACTTTTGAAGATCTATGATTTCTTTATTTAATTATTTGTTTTTTTTCTTTTCTTGCCATGTATTATAATTTTATTTATGATTCGTCTCTGTAGGTCAGCATTTTATAATAATTTCGGCTATTATATAAATATTATTTTAGGCTTACCTTTTTTCAGGATATAATTTGATTGCCTTTGAAGAATTTTTAGATCTTTTTAATTCATTTGAATTAGAACAATTCTCTATCTTTTTTTAGACGTTTCTTTAGCTGCCCTACTCCCCCCCCCCAAAAAAAAAAGGAATCATTCGATTTTGCTGCCTGATCACATATAAGACTTGAACTAGTTCGAGCAATTAAGTCCGAGGGATGTCTTTTCATCTAGTGCCCTAAAGCCAACTGGTTTGAGTGTCACTGACCCAAAGCTCGTTATATGAATTAATTAGAAAGCTTAATTCGTGTTATCCTGAAAGCAGCAAGTCAAAGTTCCTGAGAGGAAAAAAAAAGTAGGGGAGTGTGATGGAAGAAGATTGAGTAAAATTAAAAGATTATTAATTGATTTCTATTTTTGGTATTAAAGGATCTAATTTTTCTTCACGAGAGCTGCTATTCCTCCCCTGACAGCACCCCCTCAGGCCCCACCCCCCTCCCCCTCTAAAATTTCAATTTTGCTCTCTTCCCTTTAAGTATAATTTATTGAATATGTTTTTCTTATTTATTAAATTTAATTAATTATTTATTTCTTAATATTTTTTTCTACTTTATTTATTTAATATTTTTAGATCCATTTTATCTTTTAATTTTTTAATATTAAATATTTTATTTATTAAATTTATAGTTTAAATACTTAGTTTAATTATTTTATTATTTTATTCTTTTATTTTACTTTTGATTTTAATTATTTTATTCTTTATGTTATTTTTCTCTTTATATTTATATTTATATTTATTTCTATCTTACTTATTTAATAGTCTTTATATATTTATTCTCTTTTATTTGTTTAAGAAATCTTATATGTAAATAATTAAATTAAATAAAAAAAATAATTAACTAAAGAGAGTGATTTAAAGAATATTAAATAAATTAAGTAGAAAAAATATTAGAAAAAATTAATTAATTAAATTTAATGAATAAGAAAAATTATTAATTTAATTTAATGAATAAGAAAAATATAATAATCAAATTAAATAAAAAAAGTAATTAATTAATGAGAGTGATCTAAAAAATATTAAATAAATAAACTAGAAAACAAATATTAAGAATTAATTAATTAATTAAATTTAATAAATAAGAGAAATATATTAAATAAATTAAATAAACAATTAATTACTAGGAAGAGCGCAAAATTAGAATTTTAGCGGGGAAGGGGGGTGGGGCCCGGGGGGGTGCTGTCAGGGGGGAATAGTAATTTGCTTCCTACACTTGTAATCACTTATGTTTTGAAATAATATAAATTTTTATTAATATTTATAAATGCCTTTTATTATAATTTATTGAGGTTGCTTGATGCATATTAAAAATCTAATCATTTTATATGGCAAGTCTTCTTTAGGAAAAAGATTAATAGAGACATCAAGGATTTTCTTTCTACAATAAAAGTAATTAAAAGAAAATTTATTTTTGGAGCAAAAAAAGAATCTTCAAAATTAATTGTTTATTCACCAAATAATTTTATTGTTTATAATCATATTATAAATCATCTTTTTTACTTTTATTATAGATTCTCATCAAGAAAGAGAGATTTATGTTAAAGATTTGAGGTTTAAAAGGATCCAAAAATTTTGTTGGGCTTGCTAATGGGCCCATGTTCAAGCATCTTTTGATGAGATTTCCCCAAATTGGTGGATTGTGCATGACATGGGCTTTCCTCTGCGCGGTCCGGGCTTATTTCATTCTATCTGCGGGCCGCAGGAATTGGCCTTTTCTTTTTTTATTCCCTTTGCGGGCCGATTCTTCTGGGCCCGTTCTTGCTGTTCGTACCCTTTGGCTGCTTGGGCCTTAGTTGATGGGCTAGATGCACATTGGGCCCTATTTCTGCATGGGCTCTCTTATGTCACTTGGAGATTCCTTCGTTTGGAGCACGGGACTTTCTAAAATAGTATGGTGGGCCTTTATTTTTTGTGGGCTTTTGTTCACTAAACTTGTTTATTTTATGTCTTCATGTCATGTAACGGCCCTGGGTCCTCAGCCTTGTCATGTTTTGGCCCTTGGGCCTACCAAGGTAGGTTTTGACCTACCAAGGTGGATTTCCTTAGGTGTTTACTTGTATTGGGCCTGGCCTCTATCTTTTTCTTGTATAGGTTTTAGCCAAAAAAATATTTATCTATTTGCGAGTTGGGGACTATGAATAATATTTCTCTTTTTTTAAAAAAAAAAAAACCCTAAATCCAAACCTAAACCTAGTTTTTGATTTTGGAGAGCTTCTCTCTGTAAACCCTCCAACTGTGGGGGCTGCCGGCGGCTCCAAGTGGGCTGCCGGCGGCTGGGTATTCGACGCTTGGAGGAGACAATGCAATGGTTTTGGCGACACCCAACTACGGCGGGTCTGCTCCGGCGAGGTAAACTTCAGCTTTTTCCTCCTCCCCGCAAGCAGCTTTTTACTTGGCTGCTTCGGCGTCCCCTCTTCCTTGCTCCAGCGCTAAGCTTGACCCCTTTTCGTCGCCTGCTCTAGTTCGACGGTCTGCTGGACGGCGTTCGTTCTCCTGGGCGCTCTCTGGACGGCTGAGTTTGCTGCCGTAGATCTGGCTGGCGACGCGCTCGGGTGGGTCTTGGCTCAACGGCGTTCAAGTTGCTGCTCTTGAGACCTTTCCTGCTCTGCTCGCCTTGGGGCAACAGGTCCGCGGTGGTCTGTACGTCGGGCACAGCTCCCTGTTCAACGACGCGCACCGTCGGCGCCGTGCATCTCTTAACAGGCGCTGCCGTGGTGGCTTCTCCATCGGTGTCAGCTTCTTTGTCGGCGTCGGCCTCTCCTCTCCAGGCTGGTGAAGGTTGCAGGCTGCGGCGGCTCCGGCCCATCTTCGCGTGCTCCGATAGGCGTGCAACAGCTGCCCTTGATTTCCGCCATGGCCGACCAGCTCTCCATGATTCGTGCGCTTCATTCTGACGCGTGGCCTCCCACCTGTGCAAATGGCTATTGCCCCCCACCACCCCTCCCGCGGCCCAACCCCCCTCCCCTCTAAATTTACTTTTTTGCCCCTCCTCCCTCCCCCTCTCTTTAATTAATTTTTTTATTTAATTTGATTACTATATTATTCTTATTCATTAAATTTAATTAATTATTTTTCTTATTCATTAAATTTAATTAAATAATTATTTTCTAATATCTTTTTATTTATTTATTTAATGTTCTTTAGATCACTTTCTTTAGTTAATTACTTTTTTTATTTAATTTGATTATTATTTATTTCTTATTAGTACCTATTTATAAGAACAAAGGCGATGTACAAAATTGTGTCAATTATAGAGGAATTAAATTAATGAGTCATACTTTAAAACTTTGGAAGAGGGTGATCGAACAAAGGTTACGCCATAATACTAATGTATCAGAGAACCAGTTTGGTTTTATGCCAGGTAGATCTACTATAGAAGCCATTCATTTATTAAGAAGTTTAATGGAGAAATTTAAGGAGAGAAAGGAAAACTTACATTTGGTTTTTATTGATTTGAAAAAAGCTTATGATAAAGTCTCAAGAGAAAGTACTTTGGAGAGTTTTAGAAAAGAAAAGAGACTTGCACTGCTTATATTCAAGTTTATTAAAGACATGTATGAAGGAGGTTGTTACCTCTGTTCGGACACAAGGAGATTTGACTAAGGGATTTTCCTATTACAGTTGGATTACACCAAGGCTCGCGCTTTAAGTCCGTATCTTTTTGCTTTGATTTATGGAAGTCATGACTGGACATAATCCAAGATGAAGTGCCTTGGTGTATGCTTTTTGCAGATGATATTGTCCTTATTAAGAAAACTAAAGAAGGAGCTAACGCGAAACTAGAGCTTTGGAGAATGCCTTAGAATCTAAAAGGTTTGCATCTCAGATAGATCAAAAACTGAATATATGGAGTGCACATTTAGTCAAGAAAGAAATACTTATATTGAGACTGTTGACAATTGCGTGATCAAATTGTCAAGAAGATGTGAGCGCTTTAGATACCTTGGATCAATTATACAAAATGATGGCGAAATAGATAATCGACGTTATTAGCAGGATTCAAGCAGGCTGGTGTAAGTGAGTGTTGTGTCTGAGTGTTATGCGATAGAAAAAATCCCATCCAAAATTAGAGGTAAATTTTATAAAACTGTAGTAAGACCAGCGAATGATATATGGTGCTGAATGCTGGCCTGCAAAGAAGAAACATACAAATAAAATAAATGTTTGCAGAAATGAGGATGTTAATGTGGATGTGTGGATATACACGAAGGATAGAATGAAGAAATGAGAGTATATCCGAAAAGAAAGTTGGTGTGCACCAATTGAGGATAAACTTAGAGAAAAGTCGGCTTCGATGGTTTGGACATCTAAATCGCAGGCCAATTGAAGCTCCAGTTAGAAAAATTGAGTTACTGGATTTTGCCCATGTACAAAGAGGAAAGAGGGAGACCAAAGAAGACATGGCAGAAACTATAAGAGTTGAATCTTAGTTACTCTTAAACTTAGATTAAGAATATTTGGTAACTGATTAGAGCGGCAATCGGGAAACAAAAGGATTCATGTAGGTCGACCCACCTAGTTGGGATTAAGGGGGGGGTGCTGGTGTTGGGGTTGTTGTTTATTATTTATTTTCTATTCATTAAATATTACATTAATTAATAATTCTTAAAGAAAAAATTATACTTTATTTAATTTAATATTCATCTCAAAGAACACACTTTCCTCTAATTAATTACTTTTTTATTTAATTTGATTAATTATTTTTTCGCTATTCATTAATATTAAAATTTAATCTTTTCTTACTCATTAATTTAATTAATTAATTTAATTTTAAAATTATTTTTTAAACTTTTTTATTTAGTTTTTTTTAGAAACAGCTCTGCTTGAATTAATTTCATAATTTTTATTTAATTTAATTATATATACCGTTTTCTTGTCATTAATTAATTAATTACTTTTTCTATATTCATTAAATTTAATTAATTAAATTAATTTTGTACTCACTAAAAAATTAATTATTTTTTTTAAGATACTGATGTGATTAGACTAAGCCAGAATCAAATCTGCATATATTGAACAACTTACTGGAAGAATCAATCTGCTTTTCCAAGATATTGATTGATTAAACTAGTAGAATTAAATCTGCATATGTTGACAAACTTACATAAAGATTATCAAATCTTGGCTTTTTTCAAGATATTGATTTGATTAGAATGGAGAATCAAATCTGCATATGTTGACAACTTTACTAAAGAATCATCT
>KZ451911.1:3956916-4040238 GCA_002786265.1 Apostasia shenzhenica
CACAAATCGGGTATATGGTGAAGAAGGTTGTTTCAAGTATCGATACGGCATCTTATGAGAGGAAGATTTCAACAAATAAGCTCAATATGATCAGCTTTTCCAGATCGGGATATTTGGCCAGACAATCTATTATTTATGTACTAAACTATTCGCCAACAGCACCAGAAGAGGCATGGATGGAGTGTATGACTTGGGAATTTATTATCGCATCAAGTACATATCATTTACTGCATAATTGTTAGAATTAATGGATTGTTTTAACTCACTTGCCATAAGGTCCCATCTAGTTCCAACCAGCACGCCGGATAACATATCGCTCACTGTTGGCCGAGACCACTTTTGCAATGTTTCTTAACACCCTCACACCCCGTACCAATCCTTTCCAATAGGTGGTGCGATATCATTTGCACCTACGTAAGCTAAGGTTGCAGCTCGTCTATAATGGTAACACTATTAATTTTGTATGAAATAAGCGACAGAACCTACAGCGTTCGGGAGTCAGATTGATAGAGAAATATTAGATTAGAATTGTATTTTCATATATTTAGTTTATATTGCATTATTGCATTGACTCCCTAAAATGGATATAAATAAATTACTTTTTCTGAAAATTATGTCTGTTTGTCGAATTATATATAGTAATCGCGCTTTGCCATAAATAAAAATTATGCAAAAAAAATTCATTTCTATTTTAAATAAGTAAGTGTATATTAAATAGAAATAAAAGAACAAAAATAATACATAAATAAAAGAAAAGGAACACAAAAATAAATAAACAACAAATAAAAAATATATACAGATTTCTTAAACAAATTAAAAAAAATAAATATATAAAGACTATTAAATAAATAAAATAGAAAAAATATTATAAAATAATTAATTAATTAAATTTAATGAATTAAATTTAATGAATTAAATTTAATGAATTAAATTTAATGAATAAGAATAATATAACTATCAAATTAAATAAAAAATTTAAATTAAAGAGAAGGGGGAGGGAGTTGGGGGCAAAAAAGTAATTTAAGAGGAGAGGAGGGTGGAGCCCGAGGGGGTTTTGTCAGGGGGGGGGGAATAGCAGCTCCCCCCACCTGTTAGTTCGGGCCCCACCTGTCTCCCCCCTGGCAGGGGCCCCTCTTCTATTCAGGCCCTTGTTGGGCCGGCTGATCCTGAAAGGCCCGCTGAGCTTGCTTACGCTGGGCCGACCGGGCCTGCTCATGCTGGGATGACTTGTGTGCTGGCCGAAGCTGCTGATGGGCCTTCCTCAACCCAGAATGTTTCTCCCCTATTTTCAGCGGTTCAGCCTGAACCTGAATCAAAACAGGTCACTGCCTCAACTCATATTTGCGTCAATTCTGGTAAGTCCTTTGCCCAAATTGTCGCCTCTTCATTGAACTTAGACCATCTGCAATTGGACTGTGAAGTCTCTAAGGAAGTGCATTATTCTAATGGCTTGTCGACTTTTGACTATTCTGAATGTGAGTTAGTCAAAATGGCCAAACCTTTTAAATACACGGCAGTGGGTAAATTCAACCTATTTAGACCTTCGATGGTGGAAATTCAGAATTTCTTCACTTCTCTAAATTTGTTTGGCGACGCCAAGATAGGTCTCTATGATCAAAAACATATTCTTGTGCCTTTCAGTGATGAGAGAGACCTCACTAGAGTCAGATTACGAGACTCTTACTTTGTTAACAAGAACCCTCTTCGGATCTGAAATGGGATGTTGGATTTCGTCCAGACCTTGAGGCCTCTCTCGCTCCAGTGTAAATTGTTTTTTCTGGGTTACTTATAGAATTTTGGGGTAGTTGGAAATCTCTAGCTTCTATTTATGGCAACCCTATTCAGGTTAATAAATCCACCTCTAATTTTTCTAGACATTCGGTTGCTCGTATTTTGGTCGATTTTGATGCTAGAGAAACCTACCCTGACGAGATCTACATTTCAGTTGATGGCAAGAATGAATTTTTTCAAAAAGTCTATATTGAAAATAGGCCCCATTATTGTAACCACTGCTTTAAAATTGATTATTCAATCCAAAGCTGCTACTTCAAAAATCCTAGCCTAAGACACCCTACCCATGGCACCCTCCAAAGCCCAACATCTCCAATTGCTGCTAAAGATTATGGGCCTTATAAGGCCCGCTGATGCTTTACCTAAAGAGAACTCACCAATTGCCCAAAATAAAAGCCCCATTTCTTTGATTCCTCCATTGGGCCATGATGAGGCCCATGACATTTGTGCAGACAACCCTCCTACACCTAAGGGTTTGATGGCTCCTCCTTATAATCCTTCCCCTAATCTTGTCTCACCCCTACCCCCACCCCCACGCCCACCCACACCCTCACCTCCATCTATTCCACCCATTCCACCTATTCCTTGTGGGCCTCCCATTACCCTTCAATTAGAAAATGCTCACCTCCTCCTTAGTCCACCTCAAGCCCAAGGCAGCTCTTCATCAAACTTGGGCCAAGTTGAGGCCCACCCAGACTCCCCTCACCACGGCCCACCGCCCCCCTTCAAACCCCCACCTTGTAATACCCCTCCACAGAACCTCCCTCAACCCTTGGAGTCTATTGGGCTTTCCCAAGCCCAATCCTCTCTAAGCCCATCGCCACCACCTCCACCACCTCGACCATCCCCACTAAAAACATTTGGGCCTTTCCTTGAGATTCCTCCTAGACCAAGCCTATCCTCTCCTAAGGGACCTTCTAAAGCCCTTCAGGATGAAATTGCCTCTCTCCCACCAAGCCCACCTTCCCATTTGTCGTCAGATGGGCCTCCTCCAGCCCATTGGATCCACCTTCAAGCCCAGGACCCCCATCCTTCTCCTCATCCTGCCTTAAGCAAGGATAAGGCCACCAGGTTATTATCTCCCCAACCCAAGCCTCTTCCCAACCATCCACTTTATTTGAGCCCACTTTAAGTTAAAAGCCCAAGATTCTTCTAGGGCATGGGTATAACCTCAGACGAAGGGACAAAGGAATTGGGAGCAGTCACTGAGATTCCAAGAAGAGAGGAAGATGAAAAAAAAAAAAACTATTGTACTCTCACTGCTTTCGGCCTCTTCCTCCTCCAAGTGCGGGAATCACATCCACAGCCGCCCCCACAGGAATCCACATGAAAACCGCTTAGGCCTTTTACGCGGGATTCCCGCCTTGGAAAGGCGACGTGTCACGCCGTGATGGGAGCTCGCTCGGCCGTCTAACGCGGCTGTCAGCCAGGCGGGAAAGCCGCCTGGGACAGCGCGCTTGTCAGCAGTCTTGTCGGCCATGCCAAAGAATGGTCGAATCTAGGATGCGAATTTCACGCGGAATGGACGCGGTTTTCACGCGGAATGGACACGGTTTTCACGCGGTGTCACCGCGGATTACACGCAGTGTCACCGCAGTACCACGTAGGCTGGTTCTGGTGACGACGAAGCCCTCCCTGAAGGCGAAGGGGAGGGAAAGGCATGAAGGCGGTGAAAGGACGCCGGCCGGACGCTCGCCCTCACCACTCCAGAGGCCACGGAGGGAGGCTGGAGGTCTTCATAGTTGGGTAGGGTGGAGCAGCTCCTGTCGGTCACAGAGAGAAGAAAGAGGAGAAGCTGGAGAGCCCTGGGTAAATTCGGGTTTAGGGTTTAGGGTTTAGGGTTTCGGATTTCGAGTTAGGGTTTAGGGGTTTAGAGTTTACGGTTTAGGGTTTAGGGTTTAGGGCATTTTTTTGTTTGTTTGTTTTGTTTAGGTTTAGATTTAGGTTTAGGTTTAGGTTTAGTTTAGTTTAGGTTAAGTTTAGGTTTAGATTTAGGATTAGAGTTTTTTTTTTAATTAACTATTGGGGAGATATTATTCATCGGCTCCCCAACCCGCCAAGAAGGCAAACCGATTTGGCTCAAGGCCATTACATATTACTTAAAAGGCCCAAGGCCATTACATGATAAAGGTGGGCCAAAGGCCATACATGAAACTAAGGTGGGCCAAAAGGCCAAAACAAGTGACATAAGGTGGGCATAAGCCCATGATCATCATGAGCAGTATCCAGATGGGCCAAAAGGCCCGAGTGCAAACCAAGAGGGCTAAGATCCATAAGGTGAGGTTTAGAAAGCCCAAAGAAAGGGCCATAAGCAATTGGGCTAAAGCCCAGGATTTGGAGGGCCTAGGCCTGCAGAGAATGGAGGAATTTTTAGATGGGCCAAAGCCCACAAAGAGGGAGGTTATGACTGGATTGGAGAGGTGGACCAAAGGTGATAGTCATCCCATGGGCCAAAGGCCCAAACAGGAATGAGTGGCTGAAGGAATCATTGAGGCCCAAGGAGAGCCCTGGCAGTGAGGATATTAAAATGGGCTAAGGCCCAGCTGCAGATTTGAAAAGGCCTAAAGGCCAGGATTGAATGGGCCAACGCTCACAAGGTTCTGGGAGGGCCAAAGCCCACAAGGTTAAAGAGGTGAAACTGGGTCAAAGCCCAGAGCAAAGAAAGGAGGCTTTTAGAGCCCACAATGAGCTAGAAGTGGGCTCAACAGGTGGCCCAACCGCAGGGGGATTAACAAGTGGGCCAGAGGACCCAGCTTGAAGGGAATGGGCCAAGGCCCACGGGCAGCAGCTGAGCAGCCCAGGAGGAGAGCCCGCCTTGGAGAGGCGCGACCCAACCAAGAACCCAGTCCAGCTGGACCGACGCACAGAGGGGAGAGAGAGCCACAGGCACTGGGGCCCGTAGAGCATAGAGGGCAGGCTACGTGTCGGTCGACGAGAGGATCCCGCCCAAAATTCTGACGCCTGTGTCAGTCAACGCGGGAAATTCGCCTGGCAGAGGACAACGTGTCGCACGCTGATGGGATCCTGCCGGACGTCTGACGCCGCTGTCAGTCATGCAGAGATTTCGCCTGGGACAACGAGCTGTCAGAGGTCTTGTCGGCCACCCCAGGCAATGGGCGAGAGCTGGGATGCGTAATGGACGCGAATTTCACGCGTTTTTCACGCAGAGTCTACGCGGTTTTCACTCGGAGACGCCGCAGTACAACGTAGGCTGGTTCCGGCGACGATGAAGCCCTCCCTGACGGCGAAGGGGAGGGAAAGGCATGAAGGTGGCGAGAGCCTGGAGACCCAGTGTGTGGGGAAGATGGCAAGGTCCCCTCCGGTCGCTGAGAGGCGAAGCATGTGGAAGCCGGAGAGTCCTGGGGAGCATAGCCAGCGACGATGAGAGATTTACCTCCAGGAAGGAGGCCGCTGGCGACACCTCTCCACCTTCGCCTCAACATCTCTATCATCTGAACCATTTGTCGTCGGGGGAGGCAGCCCTTGCAGAGCGCCCTACAGAGAGCATAGCTTGTGAGTGGGAGAGCTGCCGGAAGTGGGCCAAGCTTCCCGCCATAGCCCTCCACCACCTCCTAGCCAGCTGCCGACAGGAACGCCTACAACAAAGCATCTCACCAGCTGCAGTGGCGCCCTAGATAGAACACTGCGAGGAGGCAGGGGTACTAAGAGGAGGGCTCAAAGGCAGTGGGCTAAGAAAATAGAAATGGGTCAAGGCCCACTCACGGAGGCCCAGCTGCCCGGGAGGAGATCCCGCCTTTGAAAGGCGCGACCCAGTGATGAACCCCAGCCCATTTGCCGCCGCACAGAGGAGAGAGACATTTCACAAGCACTGGGACCCGGAACAGAGAAGGCAGGCCAGGTGTCGCTCGCGATGATCCCGCCCGAAATTTTTGATGCCTGCGTCAATCAAGCCAATTGTGTCGTGCTGTGAGGAATCCCACCCCTGCCATCTGAAGCCGCTGTCAGCGACGCGGATATTCCTCCTAGAGCAGCACGCTTGTCAGATGTCTTGTCGGCCACCAAGTAACGAGTGAAAGTTGGGACGCGGATTGGACGCAGAGTCGGTGCGGTTTCCACCCTGAGTCGACCAGTTTGCAGTTGGCGGCTTCTTTGTGATGTCGACGCCCACACCTGACGGTGAAGGGAAGAAAGCATTAAATAACAGAAAATGCGCCGAACGAGCCCTCACCCGTCTAGAGGCCGCGGAAGAGGTTGAGGCCATGTGTGTGGAGGATGATTAAGTCCCTTCGCCGCAGAGATGCGAAGCAGGGGAAGCCAGAGATTCCTGGGGCATAGCCAGCAAATGATTAGGTTTACCTCAAGAAGGCCGCCGCGGCGACAACCTCTCCACCTTCACCTCAACATCTCTGTCATCTGAACATCATTCAGCGGGGGAGCAGCCCCTTGTCGCAAGCGCCCTTACAAAGAGCATAGCTTGTGAATGGAATATATCGACAAGTGGACCAAGGCTTCCCGCCGCCATCCTTCCACCACCCTATCGCCAGCTGCTTGAACGCGTGAACACAAGCAAAAATAAAATTGCCACCTTCAGTAGCTGCAGTGGCGCCCTAGAGAGAACACACGAGGACAGGAGAACTGCCAGAAGTGGGCAAGGCTTCCCGCCACAGTCCTCCGTTGCCCCCCAGCAGGCCACGCACGGAGCAACCTTACCTACACTCAACGCCGCCAACAGAAGCCAGCTCCACCATCCTCAACTTCTCCGGCAGCCCTAGAGCCCCATCGAAAAATGGCTGAAAGAGGCTCAAACAGTGGCTAAGAAAATAAAATGTGCCAAGCCCCACTCACGAGAGCCCAGCTCCCGGAGGAATCCCGCCTTTAAAGGCGCGACCCATGATAAAACCCAGCCCAGTTGGGCCGGCGCACAGAGGAGAGAGACATTCACAAGCACTGGGGACCGCGGAACAGAGAAGGCAGGCCAGGTGTCGCTCGGCGAGTGGATCCCGCCCGAATTTTTGATGCCTGCGTCAATCAAAGGCAATGTGTCGTGCTGTGAGGGAATCCCACCCTGCCATCTGAAGCCGCTGTCAGCCGACGCGGATAGCTCCTTCCTAGACAGCACGCTGTCAGATGTCTTGTCGTCACCAAGTAACGAGTGAAAGTTGGGACGCGGATTGGACGCAGAGTCGATGCGGTTTCCACCCTGAGTCGACGCAGTTTGCAGTGGCGGCTGGTTCTTTTGTGATGTCGACGCCACTCCTGACGGCGAAGGAAGAAAGCATTGAAATAACGAAAGATTCGCGCCGGATCGAGCCCTCACCCGTCTAGAGGCCGCGGAGAGAGAGTTGGAGGCCCATGTGTGTGGGAGGATTATAAGGTTCCCTTCTGTCGCAAGATGCGAAGGAGGGAAGCCAGAAGATCCTGGACCATTAGCCAGCAAAGTGATATTTACCTCCAAGAAAGGGCCCCAGCGACAACCCTCTCCACCTTCACCTCAACATCTCTGTCATCTGAACCATCATTCCGCGAGGCAGCCCTTGCATAGCCGCCTACCTCAAAGCAGGCATTGCTGTTGAATGGATAGCTATCGTAATAGTGGCATCCAGAGTCTTTCCCGCCGCAGCCTTCCACCACCCCTATGCCAGCTGCTTGTGGGAACGCCTACAACTGCCACGCCTCAAGTAGCTTGCAGTGGCGCCCTAGAGAACACAAGCGAGGAAGCATAGAACTTCCAGAATGGCAAGGCTTTTTCCCCACAGTCCTCCCGTTGTCCCCCCAGCAGGCCACCGACGGGAGCAACTGTACCTGCACTCAACGCCGCCAACAGAAGCCAGCTCCACCATCTTCAACTTCTCCGGCAGCCTAGAGAGGCCACCACCCACATACCCACCAGGAACTCCAGAACATTCTACAGCCGTTGTCCCTCCTTCGTCCGCCGCAGAGGTGGCTCCGACAAGGCAGAACACGGAGCCTGGCGTCGGCAGCGTGTACAGCAGGCGAAAAACCTGGGCCAACTCTGGTGAGGGGAGACTCTAGGCGGTGGGAATGCTAGCAGAGGGATAGGTTAGCTTGCTGAGAAGAAATCGGTAAGCTGGAGAAGAGTGGGAGGGCAGGTTCGGCGGCGAAGAGCATCTCCACTGCAAAGCTCCCACCAACATGAACGTCGGCCCCGGGGATAAGGAGATCGCTGGGTACGGCACCGCGCTGCTCCTTGTTTTCGGCGGCACCACCACTTCCAGAGTCCCTCCAGCCTTGAAGACGCCGTCAGAAGCCCAAACCACCCACCTCCACGTCGCCTAGCCGCAGCCTAAGAGAAGGAGGAAGGGAGGTGGAGAAGGAAGGGAGGGGAAGGATAGCCTAAGAGAAGGAAGGGAGGGGAAGGCTTTCAAGATTGGTTTTTATACTTCCTTCTATGTATAGATTGGTTGGAATTTTGACTGAGTTCAGGATCTAAGAGCATAAAGAAGGAAGCGAAAAAGTCTCACTGGAATACCAGAAATCGGGTATAGAAGAAGAAGTGCTTGCTTTATTAAGGCCCTGTTTGGCGTGAAGACCAAAACAAGACTAAAATAGGACCAAAATGGTACTAATTTTAAAAATAACAATAATAATAATAAATAAATATTTTAAATTATTTTATACAAATTCAAATATAAAAAATATTATTTTACTTTATATACTTAACAATTTAAAATAAAAATATCAACTTTATTTAACATTCTAGACCAAAATATTCAAATCGAGTATTTTGATCTAAGATGTGAAATAAAGTTTATATTTTTATTAAAAATTATTGAGTACGTGAAGTAAAATATTATTTTTTATATTAAAATTTATGTAGAATAATTAAAATAATTTATTTATTATTATTATTATTATTGTTATTTTTTAAACTAGTACTATTAAGATTAGATTGACATATTTACGGAGATCTTTTCTGAGGTGACAAAGGTAAGAATTCTCTGACAGGATGTCTTTGTGTGAAGTTTTAATTTAATCTCTTTCCTTTCTTCGGCAAGTACACTGAGGGAAAGTATCCTGAGATCATGCCTCACTGCTAAGTGAGGCAGGTTTCTCAATGAGCTAAGTCTGTCCTGTCTTCCCTGGAATAAAAAAGCAAATCATGAAGTCGGAAGACTTTTTTCTTCAAAAAGTCTTAAGACTCATAAAGGAATTGGCTTAAACCACCTGTGAAGAATTGGGAATCCTCTTTCTTTAAAAGATTAATGCGGGACTTTACTAAGCAGACAGATGCAATGCAAAAGTTGACCATGCCCCTCCACTTGTTAGTAGAGTAACCTGAGCGCCCTCCACTTACCTTCAATTATAATGACAGATCAGATATAGTCACCATTATGCTGTTGGTATTCTTTATTGGAATTCTTTTTTACCTTCAAATACTTGAAATGGAGCCATAGCGAGAAAGACCATTCTTTCTTCTTTCTAATGAAAAAATCGAAAGAAGATATACGGATCATTGAAGACCTTCCAACTGCTCTTTCAACTGGGATCCACAGTAGTACCCCATCCATGTCGATCTCTATCCCTGAAGAACCTCAGTATATAGGATAGAGCTGACCTCGCAGCTGACCTGGGGACAGGCTTGTTAACCTTCGGGCATAGTGACTAGTGACGAGAGGACATGCACTGACGTTCTTCTACCTTTGGCAGATTGACACTTCACCTCTTCCTGGCCTTCTACCAGTTGAGTTATTCTTATTTAGGCTTCTCGTCTTCGTTATCTCATCCAGAAAACTAGTCTTAGAGCTAGGAGTTTCCTATTGGGAAAAAATAAGATGCCTCTCTAACCGCTTCGCCCCTTTACACCCGGACAAGTCCTATCTCATAATTCGGGTAATCTTCTCTCTTCTTCTCCTTATCATTCATGAGAAAATATGTGTTGGAAAGGGCTCTCTTTTGCCTCTTCAACCGGAAGGATCAAATTCAAGTTAAAGAGGTTGAAACCCGTGTGTTTTTGAATATCAATCCCTGGTTCTGCAGACTCCAGAGCTATACTATAAGGAAAACCCGATAGCGGAACCATCCAAATTCCACTCTATCTGGGTTAACTACTCATTCCCCTCCTGCTGATCCCGGTACGGAAACGGGTCTCCTACCAAAAGGACTTACTTTGAGTTCTCATAGAGTCCAAAATGATAGAAAGTTGAGAAAGAGCCTTAAAAAGGAGAGATGTGGTATATACATATCCTCAGTTGCTTCGCGTTTTTGTCGACCTTTTCATTCTCGAGTACCATAAGGAACTTCACTACGGGAACAATACAGACTTATGGGGAGATCCTTGGCGGAGTCAAAGCTTAATATTAATATGGTTTTTCGCCCGTGTCATCTTAGTTTCAATTCGTTACGGGAATAGAAGACTTCCTCCAGTGCCTCTTCCAAGCAAAACATCGATAGGTCCTTCGCTTTCATTACATCAATGTGGATTACCTCGAGAAATAGCAATAGAGCTTTTCCAAACATTTCTAATTCGAGGTCTAATCAAACAACATGTTGTTTCTAGATTGCTAAAAGCAAAAATAGGGAAAAAGAACCGGGAAATACTTCAATTTGACCTTAATCTCTTCCGGTCCAATAATTTTATCTTCATTGATTGAGTTGGGGCTAAGCTAAGGTACTGGTGCCCACCTCCTCGACGAACTTGGACGCATCAACTGTCCCATAAAACTCAACAAACAACTACTGCAATTTCTCCTTTGGACAGGCCCCCGCGCGAACATGTCCAAATCCACCTCGAAGGGCTCGAAATGCTCTTATCCAAGGCCCTTCATGAAGAAGAATTTCTCCCTCCAGTCTGAATACGAGGAGGGCATATCCGAAAAATTGGTGATGAAATATCTTTAAAGATGCAACAACCCTTGTTCTTCGGGTTGATGGTGCATTTGAACAATGCACGAAAGATGTTCATGCTGAGCGCCACTCCCTTCTTCTTCGCCTTTGATGATAGAATCCACAGTGCCTTGATTGAGTTCGGCGTGATCTGTGTCCGTACCAAGCTATAAAACCCTATTTCTGTCTTGAACTCGAAGAGTTGGGGAATCTGCAAAATGACAGCGACCTGTGTTGTGTATATGTAATGGAAGCCCGTCGTCGGCCTGTTCGGGCGATCCTAGTTCGTCGCCCCTCTAAACTCTAGCCCGACACTTCCTTAAACATGTCGACTACCAATACCAATTTACTCTCTGGGGATTCGTATTCGCCCTCTCGGAGCCGTGACTATCATGGTGACATTGGGGGACAATATTAAATTAACTACTCATCCGGAATGATCAACTTCCTGGTGGTAGACACCACCTTCGGTAATAATGTTATTCTTGAAGGAAAGACTATACGCCAGTTCCATATGGCTATCTCCCTTGCTCACATGTGTTTGAAGTTTCCTACTCCCTCAGGGATGGAGAGCGCCTGGATGGATTCCCGTGATGCACGATTTTGCTATGAGATCGAAGTAGAATTCCATTTAGTTGACCTCGATCCTCGAGCCTCCTACTACTAGTGAAGAAATTATTCATGCAACTATCGATGGTCCCCTAGCATTGTAAACATCTCCTATTCAATGAATAAGAAGCAGAGGACCGCACTGTCGCTCTCCTTCACGAGTATATTGATGTGTTTTCCTGGAGCCCCAAGGATATGTCTGGAATAAGACAGGATATCATTGAACATTGCCTAAATATTTCACAGGGCATTCATCCGGACTTTCTGCTTTGAAAGACAAGATGATATCAACTCGAAAACTTATTATTCTTTGTCTTCATTCGTGATGTCCGTTACCCAGACTAGCTAGCCAATGTGGTCCTAGTTAAAAATAACAACGAAAAATGGAGGAGATTTTACAGACCTCAATTCCATTTGCCCAAAAGGTTCCTATCCTCTTCTTCGTATCGATGCTTGAGTAGATTCAACGGTTGGTTTTCCATAATGAGCTTCCTTGATGCATTTTCCGGATTGGCTGTGGAAGATGAAGAGAAGACCACCTTCATAACGGACTTTGGCGTCTACTGCTAGGCGAGATGAGTAATTGATGAAGGAAACCGGATGACAGTTTCCGTTTTCTCCCATCAAGTACTCACTTCTCACAAGCTGCCAATGAAACCCGTACACACTTTTAGGTGTGTCCACCCCCTGATCAGCCCGACTTCTTAGAAGATCCGGGATGAGCAGTCTTGGGCGCAGTCATCAGACTTCATGCGTTATGCGGTGTTACACTGTATAGCGCCAAGTCCGTATGAGCTGTGTTAACAGACTCAAAGAGGGGGGTCACTAGAAAATGTAACCGGACTCAAGATACTGACCGACTAACCTAGTCGCTCAATCGCGTGGTTGAGCGAGGGATCATCGGCCAGTGCTCTTTTGTCTTACTTCCTTGTTTTACAATGAAGTAAACACATAAAGATGTCATCTGGAGTCCAACTAGCTGTAAGGCAATCAACTAAACTCGCCTACACGGCCCATCTCATGGTGGACCGTAGGATGGCACCTATTTGATAAGACCAGGATTCTTTATAAAGTGAAAGACTAGTAGAAGATTTAACTCTACAGTCTTTAGCGATATAAGATCAAGGTTGTAGTTACAATATAGATAAGAATCTGAAAAATGCTTATCTACCTATAACTATGCCTGACGCTACACACTGACTTTGCGATCAGCATTATGGGAGCATATCAAGCTCCCGGCAAGGCTGCATCGCTGCTCGACGCCGCCTAATAGAAGTTCTCGCTCGCCTACTAAAATAAAAATAAAAGAAGGAATACCTTTTTTAGTGTCTTTCTCGCTTTTACCATTTCATTAAAAAACAAAAAACCGAGCTTTAAAGCCAATGAAGATATTAGAGTAAGGGGGGGGATTCACTCTATCTATCGATAGATGGGGCAGTGTAGTACGATTACCTGACTACAGTACTTATAAAGTGTATGCCCTCGACTTCTAATGAAGCGATTAGGCAAGCTTGATTGCAACCTAAGCCTGATTGTATCCAAAGGATGCCCCCCAAGAGGAGTTAGGGGACCTGACTCTTACGGACTTGGTATTCTTAGGGTACAATACCGGTTAAATACCTGCGATCCGTGGTCCCGATCTAGGCTGTTCGCCTTAGACCTTCTACAAAGTCAGGTTGGTAAGAAGGCGAGACTCAAGTATATAATGTTTATTATACACTTGAGCCCGGCTCTCCTTACGGTGTTAAAGCATCGTTAGGATAGCACCGGCAGAGGTCCAGACCTGTAGGATCTGGGTGTGTTGCCTTACTATGCCATGGATTATTCCGTGGTTGTGTATTGTAACACAAACTGATTTGCTCAGCTGTGTTTCAATTGGAACCAGCTAATGACAGGGAGTGTTGGAACACTGGAGCTTCCGGGGATTGCTAGGATTATCGCTGTTCCTACTCTTAAGGAGCGGTTAACTGTGCAATATCCTTTCACAGCTAACAACTCTACCCCCCGCTTAGTAAGATACAAGTTCTTTAGAATCAAGTATCATGATTATACATCAATTTGTTACACAAAAATGGGATGTATAATCGGTCTTATACATTGTGTTTGTGATTAGCAAGTTTTAAACTTGCCGTCACTCACACTATGTATAAGGACTTCTAAGCTTAAGGGAGAGTGGTGAGAGATTCTAACTCCATCAAGGTTGATGGGTTATACTAGGGATGTCATAGGGTTACAACAGTGACCTTATACATTCTATAGGTTATTAGTGTTCCACCTATTTGCGTAGTTGTTATACTAACTCTTACCACCCAAATGGTAGTGCCATTTGTCACTATCATCTTTTGAGTAGATAAGCGCCGATATATCTTAGTCCGGTCATGGGATTGATAACCCCATGATTGGATAGTTACCAGGATTATTCATCCTGGTATACGAATATCCTTACGGAAATAAGACTACAGTACTTTAGTAACTTAACTCAAATGCAACTTTACCTTCAGCCAGAAGTAATAGCTCTTAAGACTGAAAAATGAAATGAAAGTCACTAGGATACCGTCTTACGCTGTACCCGGTCCCTTCCACCGATGGTTGCCGGACAGAACGAAACTACTCTCGAGCTCTTTCTGTAGCTAATCGAGGATAAGTTCTCTAGACATCCCTGGTTGTTACCCTTTTAGGAAGTCAACTCTTGCCACAGAAAGAAGTTCTCTTCCCTTTCCTTTAACACTAGACTTGTGTAATAGGATCTTTCCGAAGGTGGAGTTAAGGGAGTCCCTGACTTCGTGCTTCAGTTACCGGTTGCAGGTAATCTGGTATGTGTAAAGCAAATCCGTCCTGGTAGGCGCAGTAGATCAAGCAAAGCATGACGGTCTTCAGTGACGCATTCCTGTAGTTCAAGAGTGAATAAGGAAGTGCAAGGCTAGCTGACAGCTGTCTGATGAGTTCATCGCTCTCTATGGTAATTTAGCTTTAAGCTTCAGGCCAGTTAAAAAGAGCTCTTCAAGGCCTGGTCGTTAATTGCCAATTTCTCTATTGGAATCAGGCCTCTTCAATCGATCTGATATATATAATATAGGCTAATTTCTCAATTAAAGATAAACATGTGATTCGCATCTTGCTTTCAAAACATTTGATTTGCTACTGTAGCCGGATAGCCGATGGCCTGTGATAAGACTGGAATATGCAGCAAATGTAATGTATTGAAAGAAAAAAAAGAAACTAAAAAGTTTAGCCACAGTGGGATGACTAGGCAGGAAGGTAGAGATGCAGCTCGCCTGCACATTGGCGATACGTGTTTGCTGGATTATGAAATCAATGAACAACGTAATTGTTGGAGGTTACATTGTCCGTCGTGGTGTGAACCCATTAACTAGGGTTTTAGAATACTCAATCAAGGAGCTTGGGAATGGTGTTCAGGTTCCGGCTTATCCCGAAAATGATGAAATTCCCCAAATCAAATGCTACTGTACTGAGCCCGAGAAAAACTAGTAAAAAAAAAGCAGCAGGGTCAACTCGGTTAGCTCACACTGGATCTCTATCCCGATCTTTAGCTACCATCCTTGACGTTGGTTGATTTGCCGCATCTAGTAGGGATTTGCTTCAACGTTTTTGGCCGTGCAGTCTCTATGTGAACATGAGCCCCTATCAGAGAAAGCCATTGCGCGTCTTTTTTTCGGGTGGATGAGTTCCGCTTTTGGGAGGAAAGCAAATGGGGCCAGCATGCGGGCGGTCCTGGCCGTGTGGGGAAATCTCTTGACCTGAAGGTAGGGCGCTAACTGCTACTTTCCTGGCTTCTGCTACTTCACTAGATTAGATGCTGAGCTACCTGATTCTAGAACATGAAAGGAGCGAGATATGCTCTCAGGGAAGAAAGACGAATGCTATGAGAGCTTGGGCTCCATAAGGCCTAAGGTAGGAGAAGACAGGGCATATTAGCTGGCCGATAGGTTCAGTAGCTATCGAAGTTTCTTCGCTGACGAGAAATCCTTACCTTATACCTTATATAATAGAATAGAATAAGAATATCCGCTCTTTGTATCGGCTGCAACTAGAACTGGTCATATCCCTAAAGGTCGGGAAGCTATGCCAGGGGAACTCATCCCTCTCTGACGGGGGTATTAGAGAAGATACAAACCATCAGAATCAACCTGCTATTCCCTAAGGCAAGAAACAGAACTCATCTCCTAGCTTCACTATGGTCTATAGGCGTCTTAGTCTTTCATCACAGGGTTCAACTCCTTTCCCTCCACTCCTCTTTGAACTAAACAAAGAAAGACCTTTCGTTTGAGTAGAGAACAAATGAAGGGGAGAGATGCGATTTATCAACAAAGGGATAGGGATAAGGATAAGCAGGCAAGGCAGATATGGAATTCACTACGGAAGGGGAATGTGTAGCTGGGCTGGGGTGGAATGGAAAAGAATGTCGACTTCTTGGAATGCTATTCGCCCCTACCTGAAGACCAGGCAGGAGAGAAAGAAGGAAAAGGAATAGACTAGAAAGCTAAGACTGCATACGAGATAAAGATCTGATTTGCGGAATCAAAGAGAAGAGCGGATCTGAAAGAGAAAAGAAAGACCAAATCTTGCAACAGTCAGACCGGATAAGAGAACTATCAGAGCTTATTTTTCTCAAAGAGTGACGGCCTTGGGCCGCAGAGAAGGATATTCTGAGAAGAAAGAATGCCAGCCGATTGGGAAGGAAAGAAGGTCAGGAGATTATGAAAAGGAAGGTCAGCTTTGAAAGTTTGACAGCTTGAAAGAGGCTTGGCCGGCAAGGAAGGTTATACCCATTTAGAAAGACTCTGAAAAGGTAAGGGAATAAAGTGACGTGCACTGGCACTAGATTAGTTTCTTAGTAGAAATATACCGACTTCATAAAGTATGATACACTTGGCACCCCCGCTGGCTTAATAGATGTCAGAGATCAGAGAACTTGCAGTGAAAAGAACTTCCAATGCATCAATCTACTCATGCTTGGCTTGAATACTTTCTGCTCTTGCTCAATGGCCGAAACATCACTTTCTTTAGTCAAGGAATTTCCATTCCACAATCGGCTAACTAAATGGATTTCCCGTTGGAGGAAGAATAGCTGTGATCATATTGGAATCACCTGTGCCGACTTGAAAGATAGACCTTTCCTCTTGCTTTGTCAAACAATTTGACAAAAAAAAGGAAAGAAAAGAGTAGTCTTTGAAAGTGGAAGGCAAACAGAGTTGGTATGTTCGTGGATGATAGTGCTACGGAGAAAGTAGTGGTTTTCGACATACTATTGCTCCTTCTACGGGTGTAGGACGAGATGCGCAACGCAAGTCGAGTGAGGTAGAGTAGGCGAGCATACGAGTTGCATCCTGCAATCCGAACTGAGGACGGGTTTTGGAGTTAGCTCACCTTCGCGGGATCGCGACCCTATCTTAGTATGTGCTTAGTTCAAGGCCTCATCAAACAATGAAGTAAAGTATCCATACGAGCTCTGGCCCTCAGCAGCTCGAATACAATACAAAAGTTCCCCTTACCTCCGGGTCCAATTCGGACTAAAACCTCGCTAATCAATCACCCGCTCTTGAGGTCATTGTTTTAGAAGACGGTCGCACCAGCCATCGGGTCGAGCATGTCGTCGAGCCGAGGTAACGGGAACCGATACTGAATGGTAATCTTGTGGATGGCTTGGCTGTCGACTCACATCCTCCATGACCCCTAAGAAGGAGGGGTCAGGAGTGCGGGTACAGCACAACGGCTGAGACTCTCTCGCACGTAGCCCTTGTTGAGCAACTCTTCAACTTGTAGTCCACCAGGAAAAAACCCTGAGTTCCGTCTGAGCCCGGGCTTGTCAACCGAATGGAAGACTGATGCCTCTGATTTATGTTCAGCATTAGGGTCCTTCACATAATCTCCCACCGTGCCCCTTCCTCAATGAGTCACGAGCGAGCCATGCCACATTGCATGGGAGGAACTGATCCTTCACTTCCTCTTCCTTTTTGATTTGAGCTTTCGATTGACGGCTGTCCGTCCGGCTCCATCCGGGTTCTCCTTCGCATCACCGGTCAGATACATGCTGGTGATGGTGACCTTTTTCTCTTCCGCGGCACGGAGAGCCTTTTTCTCTTCCATGTCCCACAGAAAATTCTCGTTTAGATCGATGTTTATCTGCTTGTTGTCCGGGCCTGAGCTCCACAGGGAGAATCCCCAGAGGGGGCTGCGCAGACTGCGCTGGCCTCGCACCCTCGCTTCCTCGCTGTCCCTCAATTCAATAGGCATGCCCAGAATCGACGATTATGCTCGGCCCCTTTGTTTGCCGCCAAGATGCCGTCCCTGCCCGGCCCTCCCCTCTTTTGGATAAAGAGAAGAGAAAAGTAGGATTAGCCAAATCACTTGATTTGATCTACTTGATTTTCTCTATATGATATTCCATTCCTTTTTTTCATTCCGGTCTCATATCAAAAAAAGTGCCTTTCCTGGCCCCGGTTATGAAAGATTTCGACTTCTTTCTTGATCTTTTCTTTCATAATGGATTTACCTGAACCAATACATGATATTCTTTTAGTCTTTCTGGGATCAGTTCTGATATTAGGAGGTCTAGGAGTAGTATTACTTACCAATCCCAATGAAAAAGAAGTCCCACGTGTCCCGATGCGAAGAATAGCCCTACTTTCGATGCATCTTTCCCACAGTCAAGTCTTGATTCATCCTATTATGGCTACATAGTTCGATCCTTTAGTGAAAGCAACTGTCTCATCTCTTGCAGTTCCTTCTGGGCATCTTCGATGAGTTGGATCAGAGCTTTTCCTTAGCTATGTCCCTTAGCCAATTGGACAGCTTTATGAATCCAATCATATTCTTGCCGTTCATTCCATAGATGTCTCGCCTGCTAATCCTGTGCTAACTCTTAGCAATACAGTCAAGACCGGTAATCCCGCATCTGAGATCAACCTATGCCATTTCACGTCGCAAACAAGCCCTTCTTGAACATCACTAATGGATTCACTGTCCATTTGCCCTTCTTTGAGCGCACTAGTTGCCTTTCTCGGATAATTTGGAAGTTGTCTTCGCCCCTTCTTCTAGCTCTATCAATTCCTTTTGAATAAGGGAAAAGAGATAGATATGAAACACAAGGTCTTCTTCCTTACTTGCACCTGGCTCAAGGCGAGAACGAGTGAAAACCCGGAAATCGTAAACAGCTCAGAAATCTCTGACTTTCAGATCCCAAGTGACATGAACGGCCTGACTGTTGCCGGAATGGAAGGAATAAGCACTCAGTTCGGATCAATAGAAGGCTTGGGGCAGGGGAAGAGGGGCAGGGCGTAGCGAATATCTTGGTCCTTTCGAAGCAGAGATTTGTACGCCCGGTTTCGGCTTGACTGCTTTTCTGGGTTTCCTTTTTGTTAGAAGGGAGAACTCAAGGATATCCCTCCCGGTAGCAAGGTCAATGGATTTCGGAAAGAAAGATCCCACGTCCCATACGAAAGAAAGACCAGGCGATAAAGAATCAAGAAAGAAGGCTATGGGGAAAGATCCGGGCTTGCTTCGCATAGGCTACACAAGCCAGAAAATCTCTTTAGAGAAGCAAAGTCCTAATCAAAGCTGCAAGGTCAGTCAATTCTTTCTCTGAGGATAGATCCAAAGTGTCAGCGATTTAGGTGTTGGAGGACGGCTAGAAGGGAGCGAAGGATCTCTTCTTTTTGATTGTCGGTAGCAACAAAGGAAGTGGTAGCAGTTTCTTAAGTAGAGTCGGCGGTAGCTGGGAACTCTGATTTGGTTTCCTAACATAAAAGAAGCTCATTCTCTTTTTTAGCTTAGCACGAACTAGGAAGAGTCTATCGAAGCCATAGGCCAAGCAATTAGACTGATCTTCAGTCCTTCTCCCCCGCACCAAAAAGGGCGTGACGTTCAGGCTTTCTGACTCGCGGAAATAGGCTAATGCTATGCCTACAAGTCAAAGTCAGCTCCTCCTCCAACTGTCACAATTGTCATTTGACTGATTAAGGAAATCGGGGTGGAATGCGACTCCACCAATCTCCTCTGGAGCAAGGAAAAGCAACTCTACCTGGTATCGGTAACGATTCACATATTATATTCTTTTGATTGAGAGAGGGGAAACCGAAAATAGAGTGGCCTAGCAAAAAAAAAAAGCAAGGCAAGGGATGAAGGAGAAGTACCCGGGGTCTCCCATTCACAGGCGAGAAATTCCTGAGGTCAGAACGTGCCATCCGAAAGAAAGTCTGACTTAGGATGAAGTGAGCCTTGGGCAAGAAGAATTCCATGCTCTATACAAGATTCAAGGGCTATAGTCTGAATAGAAGGGAGCTTGGGCAAGTCAGCTAGGAATTTCGTATAGTGTCAGATAGAAAGCGGGCATATCCCCCAATTCTAAAGAATCCCCTCTTAGCTACAGTAGAAGAGAAAGTACCTTATCCTGTCTACCAAGCAAGCCAAGAAGAAACTTACATCAATAGCATTTTTCGAGAATCAGATGTGGCACTTGAAGAATATCATATAGCATATAGTAAGTTGAGGTAAGTGATTCAATGTAATGTAGTTCAGAAAGACTTATTCTTGCCCTTAGACAAAATGAGCTCCCCCTTTCCTTCCGTTGGTCAACAACCAACCACAGCTCTCTATAGTTCTGAACTACTCGTACAGGAAGGAGTCTTTCTCAAACCGTAGGGTGATTTTTTCGTTTTTTAATGCCTCAACTGGATAAATTCACTTATTTTTCACAATTCTTCTGGTTATCCCTTATCTTTTTTACTTTCTATATTCTAATATGCAATGATGGAGATGGAATACTTGGGATCAGCAGAATTCTCAAACTAAGGAAGCAACTGCTTAAGCACCGGGGGAACAAGATCTGGAGCAACGACCCGGAAGATATATCGAGAAAAGGTTTTAGCACCGGTATCTCCTATATGTACTCCAGTTTATTCGAAGTATCCCAATGGTGTCAGCTTTTATATTCAAGCGACTTATTGGGAAAAAGGAGTCAATTTCTCTCTAGTTTCGGAGAAATAAGTGGCTCACGAGGAATGGAAAGAAACATTCGCTATTGGATCTCGAAGTCCTCATATAACACTTCTTCGTTAAGGATAAGGCGGATCACTTGTAGGAATGAAATAATGCTCATTCATGTTCCACACGGCCAAGGAAGCATCTGGGAGTAATAAAAGATGGATCTCATTTCTAACTGGACAACCTTTGGGATACCAATTCGTCATGGCCCCTCAAAGCGCTTACCCACAATATGTTTGGTTTGGTATGCAGCAGAACAAGTATATCCAAACAGACTATTTCGTGATTATGCCATTTTAGGAGACGACATTGTTATTGCCGACTCATTAGTGGCACATCTTTATGCCTCATATATACAGAAATTAAGAGTTTCAATTTCCTACGGGAAATCTGGAATTTCTAGTACTGGGTGTATTGAGTTTGCTAAGCGCTTCCGGGTAAAGGGTATGTCTTTCGACATATCGGAGATTTCCGTCAAGGCTTTGTTGAATGTACATCATCCCGTAGGACTGTACGCGAGTATGGTCTCTTTTCCTGGTCGTAGATTATCTACATATCTGCGACTAGGTGGTGCAGGATACTTTGTTTTGGGAAGTATACATAGTACTCGGTCCAAAAGATGGAACCGTATACTATGTCTATGGAGGAAACGCTTGCCCTTTGAGTTATGGTTGAATAATGGTCTACCTTTGGACCCTTATATCCGAGGTCATCTTATTACGTTTTTGCGTAATAAGTTGAGACCTCGTGATATTTGCCTGCCTCCGGATCAGGTGTACTTCTCTACAGAACAAATGGACTGTAAGGAGTATACTCAGATTCGAGGCTGGATGGTCTTATGGTTGGACTATCTTAAATGGTATAGTCGTCAGGCTTTGTCTGAATGGGTAACCTTTGAGCAACTCATGAATGCGCCAGTCATAACATCTCATTGGAGAATCAAGCGACGTGAAGAAATTCTCGTTCGCTTTGGTTACTGAATGAAGTGCTATGATATGGTTCAACTCATGACGCGTTCGGGGCCAATCCTTCCATTCAAACCAGTTATCCGATATGGGTACCTGTAGGGAGGTGAAGGTAATACTGGTTTCTTAGTCTGGCTTTAGAACAGATAATCCTATAGCCAGTTTAAGTTTCCTGTTTAGGATATGAGATATATTTATCTTCAGATCAATTCGATTTTAAAGAATATACTCAATTAAGAGGTTGGGTTGTTCATTGGCTTGACTATGTACGTTGGTATTGGGTTGTGGCCAAAAATCCTGAGGTGACTCTTGAAGAAATAGTTAATCCACCTGTCGTGACACGACAGTGGAAGATCAAGCAAACAAATGAAAATCTTATTCATTTTGGTCAACTAATGAAATGTTTCGATGAGGTGGGGAAACTAGGTTTCTCATGGATGGTTCCTATCCTTCCCTCTGATATCCTTTCCAGGATGGCTCCTAGGGGTATAGTGGCAAGCTTGATGACTATAGCCCAAAGCCTAAAGCCCAAGCCTAAACGGTCATGCCTAAAGCCAAAAGTCCCATGCCAAAAGCTTAAAGCTTGAAGTTCCAAGCCCAAATCCCGACGATCGAAGACCCAAGCCCGCAACTTGAAGGCCCAAGCTTGATGCCTGAAACTTAAAGCTCAAAGACCAAAATTGCAATACTAAGGCTCGAAGGTCCATGCCCAAAGCCTAGAACCTGAAGCCCAAAGTTTGAAGGCCAACTCCTAAACCCCGAAGCCCAAAGTTCAAAGCTTTATGCCTAAACATCAAAGGCCAAGGCCCAAAGCTCAATGCCAAAACCCAAAGCCTGAAGCCTGAATCAAGAATCATAGCCCGAGCACAAAGAAGGCCAAAGGCCCAATGCCGAATCCTAAAGCTCGAAAGTCTAAGCCCAAAGGCTGAAATTGAAAAACAGAAGCCCGAAGACAGAATGCCGAAGACTGATGGCTTAAACATGAATGTGAAGCTCGAAGTTCGAAGGCCCAAGCTCAAAGCCTAAACCCCAAATACTAAAGAACTAAGCCAGGAGCATGAGGCTCAAATCCCAAAGCTTCAACCTCAAAGGCTGAAGTTCCAAGACTAAAACACAAAGCATAAAGCCTAAACCTAAATGCCTAAACTCAAATCTTGAAGCCCAAAATGCAAATGCCCGTGACTGAAGCACAAATCAAGCACAAATCCTGAAGCTTGAATCGTCTATGGGCAAACTAGAAGACCGAAGCCAGAAGACCATTTCCGAAAACTTGACGCTCGAAGACCGAAGCTAAAGGTCAAATTCTTAAGCCTGAATCTAAAAGCCCAAAACCCAAGCCCGAAGCCACAAGGCTTAAACTCGAAACCTGAGGGCTGAATTCTGAAGCCCAAAGGCCGAAGCCCAACCTGAAAGCTGAAGCCCGAAGCCTGAAGCTCAAAGGCTGATGGCCAAAGCTAAAAGCCTAAAGACCTAATCTTGAAGCTAAAACCTTGAAGGCCTAAGCTCTAAGTTAGAAGGCTAAAATTCTAATTTTGAAGCTAAATTTTTAAAGGCCTAAGCTCTATGTTAGAAGGCCTGAGCTCTATTTTAGAAGGCCTAAACTCGAAGGCTCGTGTCTAAAGCATGAATGCCGAAGCCCGAAACCAGAAGGCCAAAAGCTCAAGTTCAGAAGGTCGAAGACCCAATACTGAGACCTTCCGACTTGAACCACCTGAAGTTTGAGGCCTAAAGCCCGAAGCTCGAAGCCCAAAGCCCGAAGCCCGAAGCAAAAAGCCCAAAGCCAGAAGCCTAAAGACCCAAGCTCAAAAGCTAAATCCCAAAGCCTAAAGCCTGAAGGTCAAAGAACTAAGCACAAATTCTGAATGCCAAAGCCCAAAGCTCCATGCTAGAAGCCTTAACCCCAAAACTCGAAGACCTAAGCTCAAATCCCAAAGCTTGAAGCCTAAAACATGAAGGCTTAAGCTTGAAGCCCAAAATCCAAATTCTAAAGCCCAAAGTATGAAGGGCCAAGCCAGAAGCCCAATGCCTGAAGTCCTAAACTCGAAGCCTAAAGCCCAATGCCTGAAGTCCTAAACTCGAAGCCTCAAGCCCATATCCTGAAGCCAAAAGGTGTAACCTGAAGACTAAATCCTAAAGCTCGATGAATCCTAGGGCCTAAAGCCTTAAGCCCAAAGCTCGAAGAACTATGCCCAAATCTCGAATGCAAAGCCTGAAGCTCCATGCCCGAAGCCTCATCCCAAAAACTAAAGCCCTAAGCTCAAGTCCCAAAGCCTAAAGCCTGAAACTCAAATCCCAAAGCCTGAAACCTGAAACTCAAATCTTAAAGCCCAAAGTGCGAAGGGCAAAGGCAAAAGCCCAATGCCTGAAGTCCTAAACTCGAAGCTTCAAGCCCAAATCCTGAAGCTCAATGATCAAAGATCGAAGCTCGAAGCTCGATGAACAAAACCTGATGACTGAAGCTCAAAGCGCAAAAGCCCACGCCTGATGCTTTAATCTCGATAGACTAGGCATGAAGCTTGAACCCTCCATGTGCAAGCTTGAAGACCATAGCCCGAAGCTTAAAGCTTGAAGCGCAAAGCCCGAAGCTTAAAGCTTGAAGCGCAAAGCCCGAAGCCCAAACCCTAAGCCCAAAAGGTCATACCAATAGCCCGAAGGCACACGCTGAAAGCTGAAAGCCTGAAGTCTTATCCCCAAATATCAACCACCGAAGGTCTAAACTCGAAGGCTCATGTCCAAAGCTGAATGCCGAAGCTCGAAGCCAGAAGGCTAAAAGCTCAAGTTTAGAAGGTCGAAGACCCAATACCGAGACCTTTCGACTTGAACCCCCAAACCTGAAGTCTGAATCCTAAAGCCCAAAGCCCATAGCCCAAAGCCCGAAGCCCAAAGCCTGAAGCCTAAAGGCCCAAGCCGGAAGCACGAAACATGAACCAAAATGGCTTCATGTCTATGCCAAAGCCCAAAGGTTCAAGCTCAAAACCTGAATCCCATGGCCTAAAGCCTGAAGCCAAAAGCTCAAACAACTAAGCGCAAATGCTGAATGCCAAAGCCTGAAGCTGTAAGACCGAAGCCTTATCCCCAAAATTGATGCCCCAAGCTCAAATCTCAAAGCCTGAAGCCTAAAGACCCAAGCTCAAAAGCTAATCCCAAGGGCTAAAGCTTGAAGCCCAAAACTCGAAGAACTAAGCCCAAATCCCGAATGCCAAAGCCCAAAGCTCCATGCCAGAAGCCTCAACCCCAAAACTCGAAGACCTAAGCTCAAATCCCAAAGCTTGAAGCCTAAAACATGAAGGCTTAAGCTTGAAGCCCAAAATCCAAATTCTAAAGCCCAAAGTATGAAGGGCCAAGCCAGAAGCCCAATGCCTGAAGTCCTAAACTCGAAGCCTAAAGCCCAATGCCTGAAGTCCTAAACTCGAAGCCTCAAGCCCATATCCTGAAGCCAAAAGGTGTAACCTGAAGACTAAATCCTAAAGCTCGATGAATCCTAGGGCCTAAAGCCTTAAGCCCAAAGCTCGAAGAACTATGCCCAAATCTCGAATGCAAAGCCTGAAGCTCCATGCCCGAAGCCTCATCCCAAAAACTAAAGCCCTAAGCTCAAGTCCCAAAGCCTAAAGCCTGAAACTCAAATCCCAAAGCCTGAAACTTGAAACTCAAATCCCAAAGCCCAAAGTGCAAAGGGCAAAGGCAAAAGCCCAATGCCTGAAGTCCTAAACTCGAAGCCTCAAGCCCAAATCCTGAAGCCTAAATCCTGAAGCTCGATGATCAAAGATCGAAGCTCAAAGCTCAATGAACAAAACCTGATGACCGAAGCTCAAAGCTCAAAAGCCCACACCTGATGCTTTAATCCCGATAGCCTAGGCATGAAGCTTGAACCCTCCATGTGCAAGCTTGAAGACCATAGCCCGAAGCTTAAAGCTTGAAGCACAAAGCCCGAAGCTTAAAGCTTGAAGCACAAAGCCCGAAGCCTAAACCCCAAGCCCAAAAGGTCATACCAATAGCCCGAAGGCACACGCCGAAAGCTGAAAGCCTGAAGTCTTATCCCCAAATCTCGACCATCGAAGGTCCAAGACTGGAACCTGAAGGCCCAAGATTAATGCTTGAATCCTAAAGCTCGAAGACCAAAATTGCAACACTGAAGCTCAAAGGTCCATGCCTAAAGACTAAAACATGAAGCCCAAAGTTCTAAAGCCAAGCTTAAAGCTTGAAACTTAAATCTTAAAGCCCGAAGTCACAAACTAAAAGTCTGAAACTCCAGGCCTAAACATCGAAGGCCCTAGCCCAAAGATCAATGCCCAAAGCTCAAACCCCAATGCTCAATGCCTAAAGCTAGAATCCATAATCTTATAGCCTGAAGCACAGAGTATGAATGCCAAAGGGCCAATCCTGAAGCCAAAAGCCTAAAGCCTAAAGCTTAAAGGCTCGAAGCTTGAAGCCCGAAATCCCAAGCCCGAAGACCCAAGCCCAATGACCGAAGGCTTAGCTAAGCTTGAACCCTGAAGCCCAAAGTTCAATGGCCTAACCCAAAAACTAAACCCCAAATGCTGAAATACTATTCTCGGAGCCTGAAGCTAAAATCCCAAAGTTTCAAACTCTAAGGCCAAAGGCTAAAGCCTAATGCCCAAATGCCCAAGCCTTAAAATTGAAGCCCAAAGAGCAAATGCCCATGCCTCAAGCATGAATCCAGATCGCCTAGGCCTGATGCTTGAACCCTCCATGTGCAAGCTTGAAGACCATCGCCTGAAGCTTGAAGCTCAAAGCCTGAAGCCAAAATCCCAAGTCCAAAAGGTCATACCAAAGACCAAAGGGTTATGCTGATGCTTAAAGCTAGAAGTTTTATGCCCAAATCTTGATGACTGAAGGCCTAGACCTACAACCAGAAGGCCTGAAGCCCAAAGACCGAAATTGCAATAGCAAAGCTCTAAGGTCCAAGCCCAAAGCCTAGAAGATGAAGCCCAAAGTTCATAAACCAAGCTTAAAACTCGAAGCCTCATGCTTAAATCTAAAAGCCCGAAGGCCCAAGCTTGAAGTTCAAAACTCGAAGCCTAAACATCGACGGCCAAAGCCCAAAGCCCAATGGCCAATGCCTGAAGCCCAAATCCATAAATTTATAGCCCGAAGCACAGAGTTCAAAGGCCAAAAGGCCAATGTCAAAGCCTCAAGCCTAAAGCCTAAAGATTAAAGGGCCGAAGCCTGAAGCCCGCAAGCCCAAGCCCAAAGACTGAATGACCGAAGGCTTAAGCTTGAATCTTGTAGCCCGAAGTTCAAAGGCCCAACCCCAAAGCCTGAACCCCAAATACGCAGCCCCATGCTCAAATCCCAAAGCTTCAAACTCTATGGCCAAAGGCTAAAGCCCAAAATACAAAACATGAAGCCTAATACCAAAATGCCCAAGCATGAAATTTAAAACCCAAAGCGTAAAAGCCCATGTTTGAAGTTTGAATGCTAATAGCCTAAGCCTGAAGCTTGAACCGTTTAAGTGCAAGCTTGAAGACGAAAGCCCGAACATCACTGCCCGAAGCCTGAAGCTTGAAGGCCAAAGGCTATGGCCGAAGCTAGAAGCCCAAATTCATAAGCCTGAAGCCAAAAATCTGAAGGCCCATGCCCGTAGCCACAAGTCCTGCACTCAAAACCCCAAATCCGATCCCTAATGCCCAAGATTAGAAGGCCAGAGCCCAACCTGAAAGCTAAAGCCCGAAAGCCGAAGCTCAAAGCTCAAAGGCTGATGGCCAAAGCCAGAAGCCTAAAGACCTAAGCTTGAAGTCAAAACTTGAAGGCCTCAACTCGAAGCCAGAAGTCCTAAACTTGAAGGCTCAAGTTCGAAGCTCGAACGCTCAAAGCCCGAAGCCCGAAGCCTGAAGGAAAAATGATCAATGGCAGAAGGTCAAAACCTAAGATTGGACCCGAAAGCTCGATGGTCAACGCTCAATCCCAATGCCCGAAGGTTCAAGGACAACTCCCAAAGTCTAAAGCTCAAATCCTAAAGCCCAAAATCTGAAGCACAGAGTCCAAAGTCTGAAAAGCCCTAACCACTAAAGACCAAGCCTAAATGCTGAAGCCTGATAACCTAATCCCGAAGGCCAAAGCTCGATTGACGAATGCCTATGCCTGAAACTCGAAGCCTAAGGCCGAAACTCGAAGCCTAAGGCCAAAGGGTTAGGCCCAAAACCAAATGCCCATGCCAAAAGCCTAAAGCTTGAAGTCCTAAGCCCAAATCCCGACGACTTAAATCCCAAGCCTGAAACTTGGAAGCCTAAAGCTTGAAGTTGTAAGCCCAAATCCCGACGACTGAAAACCCAAGCCCACAACTTGAAGGCCCAAGCTTGATTCCAGAATCCTAAAGCTCGAACATCGAAATTGCAATAACTAAGCTCGAATGTTCATGCCCAAAGTCTAGAACCCGAAGCCCAAAGTTCGAAGGCCAAAGCCTAAATCCTGAAGCCTAATGCTTAAATCTCAAAACCTGAATGCCTTACCTTGATGTCTGAAGCTCAAAGCCTAAACGTTAAAGATCCAGGCCCAAAGCTCAATGCTCAAAGGTCAATGCCTAAAGCCAAATGTCTGAAGCCCAAATCCAGAATCTTATACCCCGAAGCACAAAGTGTGAAGACCAAAAAGCCAATGTTAGGATGATGACACTAGAAGAAAATCAGCATTATACTGCGCCCATTATACAACGGTTTATATGGTCAACCGCTGTAAAAAATACTAACGGGGCCTTTTACAGTGGTTGACTTAGTCAACTGCTGTAAAAAAGTTCTCTTTTACAGCGGTTGACTAAACCAACCACTGTAAAAGGCCTTTTACAGAGGTTGACTAAACCAACCACTGTAAAAGGCCTTTTACAGCGGTTGTATCAATTAACCACTATAAAAGGCCATTTACAGCGATTGTATCAATTAACCACTATAAAAGGCCATACTCTTTTACAACGGTTGGCTTAGTCAACCGTTGTAAAAGAGATGCCCTAAAAAAATAGATCTAGCCCTGCCCCTTTCATTTCATACTTTCTGATCTTTGTATTAGCGCAACTAGCTAACGACTGACCACCTCGCTGTTGATAGTTCCTGCTGATGACTCCACTCGCCGTCAACTCCACTTCGCCGTTGATAGTTCCTGCTGATGACTCCACTCGCCGTCAACTCCACTCGTCGTCGACTCCACACGGTTGACGGTCACTTCTTTTCTTCGGTAAACCTTGAAAGTCGAGGACGACTCTACTCGCGTCGACTCCACACCACTGACGGTCACTTCATTTCTTCAGTAAATCTTGAAACTCATCGTTATTCTCTTAATACAACATGTATGATGATATTTTTTGAATTTTTTCTCTTCATTTTTTCATCTTTTTTTTTTTACTTTCTCCCAACATTAGATTAAGGTTTTTTCATTTTTTCAATATTAGATTTCATTTTTTCACTAGATTCAAGTTTTAGTAGTTTGTTTGCCTTGTCTTTCAACATTAGATTTACTTTCATAGTGGTTTCACTTTGAACCACATACTAAGTTTGATAGGTTAGATTTGTATGATAGCAAAGTAGTTTGGGTTAGAGTTGACCTGAGTAGATAGCTTCTTATTTTTTTTTGAAGATTAAGTCCTTTAAATAGATTATGTGATGACCCGTGATCAAAAATAGTAAAGAGTGACTGCCAAGTGATGTTTGAATATATTTTTTAATTTTGTGTTCTTTTTATTTTAAATATATTTTTTAAATTTTATCTTTAAAACTAATAATCTAAATTATGTTATATATGTATATATGTATATATGTGTGTAATTATTACTAGAAATTAATTAATGGATCGATCATAGATGAGAATGGATAGTCGATCATTTGAATATAGCAATGGAGTCAAAGATTTCATAGAGTTTGCATTGAATAATTCAATTTTTTCTCAAAAAAAATGAGGTGTCCATGTTTAAAATGTGGTAATATAAAACTTTTCAGTGCATCTACAGTGAAAGATCACCTTTTCTTTCACGGAATTGACATGACCTATGAACGGTGGATTTGGCATGGGGACGCTCCAAGAATTGAAAATATTAACAGGCCAAGAGGTTCTTCAACAGTTAATCTAAATATTGATATGAACATTGAAGACACAATAGAAGAGGATAGACTAGATGATTTAATTAAGAATATTGAAGATAATTTTACCCATAAACCTGAATAATTTGAAGAATTTTTTAAAGATGTTAGGACACCTTTATTTTTCGGTTGCAATAAATTCACTAAACTTTCAGCATTAATGCGATTGTATAATTTGAAGGCAGCTAATGGATGGAGCAATAAAGGTTTTTCTGATTTATTACAGTTATTAAAAGAAATGTTACCTATGCCAAATCAACTTCTGATTTCAACATATGAGACAAAAAAGATAATTTGTAAATTAGGGATGAACTACAAAAAAATCAATGCATGCCCTAACGATTATGTTTTATACAGAAATGAATATATTGATTTAAATCAGTATCCACAATGTGAAAAATCAAGGTGAAAGTTATGTGCAGATGACACTAAGGAGAAGCATGGTGTTCCAGCAAAAGTTGTGGTATTTGTCACCTATACCACATTTTATGCGATTATTTCGTAATGAAGAACATGCAAATAATTTTACATGGCATGCTGATGGTGAAGGTCGCATATGTGATCGGATGATGTGGCATCCGGCAGACTCATTGCAATGAAAATCTTTTGATTTTATGTATGAAGATTTTGCCGAAGATCCTAGAAACTTAAGACTTGGGCTGTGTACTGATGGATTTAATCTGCATAGTGTTCAGAGCAGTTAGCACAGTTGTTGGCCAGTTCTTTTAATTATATACAATTTGCCACCCAATTTATGTATGAAGCGCAAATTCATTATGCTAACTACATTAATATCTGATCCGAAGCAGCCTGGTTGTAAAATTGATATTTATCTTGCACCTCTGATTGATGATTTGAAGAAATTATGGAAAGGTGTAGAAACATATGATGCTTATCGTCGTGAGACATTCATATTAAGAGCAACACTTATGTGGACTGTGAATAATTTTCCAGCTTATGGTAATTTGGCAGGTTGTACTATTAAAAGTTATTATGCATGTATTATTTGTGGTGATAAAACTAATGCAGAATATCTAAAATATGTCAGAAAAATATGCTACATGTGCCATAGAAAGTGATTGCCTATGGAACAACCTTTTCGGAAAAACAAAAAGGCGTTTAATGGTTATGTTGAGTTTGAAAAGCCGCCACGTCCACTTAGTGGAAAAGAATTAGTACAACTACTTAATACTATAGCTGATGGACTGCCAGCAACAAACTGTTGGAAAAGAAAATCAATACTCTTTGAACTTGAGTATTGTGAGTCTTTATATATACGACATAATTTAGACGTTATGCATATAGAGAGAAATATATGCGATAATATTATTGAAACTTTGTTAAATATTTCAGGTAAAAGTAAAGATAGTCTCAATACACGATTAGACATGATGGATATGGGAATTAGACAACAACTTGCTCCTAAAGTCCAAGAAAATAGAACATTTCTTCAACATGCTTGTTACACTCTCACTAAAAAGGAGAGAAAAAAATTCTGTAGATCTTTCTATGAATTAAAGGTGCCTGAAGGATACTCAAATATTAGAAGCCGTATAAATCTGAAGGATTGTAAGTTGATTAATTTGAAATCGCATGATTGTCATGTTTTAATGCAACAATTGTTACCCATTACCATTAGAGGCAGTTTAGATGTCCGTCTTTGAAATGCAATTATGAAAATATATATCTTCTTCAATTCGTTATGTGCAAAAGTGGTGGATCCCTGTAATTTAGATGCTCTTCAAAGTAATTTAATTGATACTCTATGTGAGTTAGAGATATTTTTTCCTCCACATTTTTTTGATGTCATGGAATATTTGACTATCCACTTGGTAAGAGAGATAAAATTATGTGGGCCTATTTTATGCGATGGATGTATTCTTTTGAGCGTTACATGAAAATATTAAAAGGATACGTTCGTAATCGCTATAGGCCTGAGGCATGTATTATTGAAAGCTATCTGGTAGAAGAGATAGTAGAGTATTGTACTGAATATTATATGATATTAATCCAATTGGGATTTCGATTGGCCATAATCTACCTGATAAATTTGAAAAGTGCCTAAGCACTGGTAAGCCTCAAATTGTTGATCTGAACTTATTGAATCAAGCATATTTATATGTTCTGCACAATACTGCAATAATTGATCCGTACATTGAAAAGCATATGGAACAGTTACGGATAGAAAATCCTTCACATTCTCGGGATGAAGTGTGGATTAAGAATAAACATATCAAAGAGTTCATCAAATAGTTTGAAAATTATATTTTTACATTATTACAAGGACCTGATGGTGTTATGTTGGATAACTCATTAAAATATTTAGCATTTTAACCAAATCATTGTGTCCTTAAGTATGATGGATATTATATTAGCGGATATCGATTTTCTACTAAAAGTTATGATAATAAACGAGCAGCTCAAAATAGTGGAGTTTCATTGGTAGCTCAAACAATGCAAATATCAAGTGCCAAAGATAAAAATCTGCATACGGGTGATTTATGCTACTATGGTATAATTGAAGAAATATGAGAACTCGATTACATTAATTTTCGTCTTCCTATTTTCAAATGTACATGGGTCGACAGTAATGGTGGAAGCAAGGTTGATGAAAATGGTTTTACATTAGTTAACTTCAATCGCATTGGCCATAGAGATGATTGTTTTATTTTTACAAATCAGGCTAAATAAGTCATTTAGGTTCATGATCCTAGTAAGTCTCAATGATCAATCGTTCTAACTTATAATCCAAGATTTTTGATGGAAGAATATGACAACGATATTATATTCCTAAAGTCAGAAGTCTGAAGGCCCAAGCCACAGGCCTAAACGTGAAGCCTGAAATCCAAGATTAATGCCCAAGATTAGATGGCCCAAGGCCAACCAGAAAGCCGAAACCCAAAGGCCAAAGCCTGAAGCTTAAAGGCTAATGGCCAAAGCCAGAAGCCTAAAAGGCCTGAGCTCTAAGCTTATAGGCTACGGCCGAATTTCAGTAAAAGGCCTGAGCTCTAAGCTAGAAGGACTAAACTTGAAGGCTCAAGTCCGAAGCTTGAACTCTCAAGCTAGAAGCCCGAAGGCCAAAAGCTCAAAGGTAGAAAGTCGAAAACCCAAGACTAAGCCCGAAAGCCCGAAGGTCGAAACTCAAACCCAAAGCTTAAGTCCCAAATCCTGAAGCCCAATCTCAATGCCCGAATCCACAAGGACAATTCTCGAACTTTAAAGCTCAAATCCTAAAGCCCAAAACCCAAAGCACGAAGCCCAAAGGCTGAAGCATCAAGACCAAAATCAAAAGGCCAAAGCCCGAAAATCGAAGCCCAAACCACTAAAGATCAAGCCTAAATATTGAAGCCTGATGGCCTAGGCCCGAAGGCCAAAGCCTGATGAATGAATGCCTAAGACTGAAGCCCGAGGCCAAAGGGTCATGCTTGAGGCCGATAGCTCAAACGCCCATGCCGGAAGCCTAAATTTTGAAGTTCTAAGCCCAAACCGACAACCAAAAGCCCAAACCCGCAACTTGAAGGTCCAGGCCTAAGGCCTAGAACCCTATGCTCAGAGCCCAAAGCTCAAATCCCAAAGCTTCAAACTCTAAGGCCAAACGCGAAAACCTAAAATACAAAGCATGAAGCCTAATGCTCAAAAGCTCAAGCCTGAAATTTGAAGCCTAAAAGCTTGTTCCTGAAGTGTGAATCCTGATGGCCTAAGCCTGAAGCTTGAAACCTTTATGTGCAAGCTTGAAGACCAAACCCTAAAGATTATAGCCCGAAGCCTTGAAGCTTGAAGGCCGGGGGGCCGATGGCTAAAGATAGAAGCTCAAATTTTTAAGCCAGAGCCAAAAGTCTGAAGAATCATGCGCGTAGCCACAAGTTCGAAGGCCTAAAGCCTAAAGGCCCGAAGCCTGCAGGTCGAAAGCCCAAGCCCGATGACCGATGGCCTAAGCTTGAATCCTGAAGCTCGAAGTTTGAAGGACCAAGCCCAAAGCCTAAACCTTAAATACTAAAGGACTAAGCTCGGAGCTCAAGGCTCAAATCGTGATGCTTCAACCTCAAAGGCTGAAGTTCCATGACTAAACACAAAGTATGAAGCCAAAAGCCCAAATGCCTAAATCCAAATCTTGAAGCACAAAGCGCAAAAGCGAGTGCCTGAAGCACGAATCCTGACAGTCTAAGCTTGAAGATTGACCTCTATGTGCAAACTAGAACACCGAAGCCCAAAGACTATTTCCAGAAGCATGAAGCTCGAAGGCCGAATACCGATGGCCGAGGTTAGAAGCCCAAATTTTTAAGCCTAAAGCTAAAAGCCCGAAGCCCAAGCCGGAAGCCACAAGGCCTAAACTCGAAACCTCAAGCTCAAATCCTAAAGCCTAAATCATGAAGCTCGATCATCGAAGATCGAAGCTCGAAGCTTAATGAACAATGCCCGATGGTCGAAGAACGAAGCTCGAAGCTAGATGATGAAAAGGCTCGAAGCTTGAAGCTTGAAAGCCTAAGCCCGAATCCTAAAGTCCCCATCTGGATGTACGAGGCCCGAGCCCAAAGTCCAAAGTCTGGAGGCCCAAGCCCAAATTTAGAAGGCCCAAGGCCGAAGCATGAAGCCTTAAGCCTGAACCCTAAACCTCGAAGGTCAATGTCTAAAGCCCGATTCCCCTAGCCCAAAGTTCGAATCTCAAATCCTGATACCCAATGCACGATGCCTGAATTCTAAACCCTAAACCTCGATAGTCAATGTCTAAAGACCGAATGACTAAGCCTGAAGTTCAAAGCGCAAAGGCCCATGCCCAAAGCCAGAAGGCCCAAGACCAAAGCACGAAGCTGGATCCCCAGAACCTTAAGCATGAAGCCTGCATCTCGAAGGCCAAAACATGAAGCCCATAGCCCGAAGCCCGAAGCTTGAAGCTTGAAGCCACAATCTCAAAGCCAGAATCTCGAAGATAAAAGCTTGAAGCCCAAAGCCCTGACCATAAAGCCCAAGTCTCAAGCCCAAGGTACGAACCTTGAAAGCCCATAACTAAAGCCTAAAGCCCAAAACCTGAAGGCCTAGGCCCGAAATCCATAGCCTAATTTGGAAGGCCAAAGGTCTACACCTGAAGCCCAAAGATGCAAGCTTGAAGCAAGAAGCCCGATGGGCAAAGCCTTAAGCCCAATTTGCAAAGCCTTAAGCCTGAAGCTCGAAGGCCCATATTGGAAAATCAAAGCCCATCGCTCGAAGCATACATGTCAAAGCTCGATGCCCAAAGTGTTAGGCTTGAAGCCCAAAGGCCCAAGCTCAATGCCCAAACCACTAAAGACTAAGCCTAAAGGTCGAAGCCTGATGGCCAAAGCATGAAGGCTAAAGTATGACGGACAAATGCCCAAGCCCGAAGCCTATTGCCAGAATCCCAAAGCACAAGCACAAAGTGTCATGCCCAAAGCTTGAGGGCCCATGCCGGAAGCCTGAAACTTGAAGTCTCAAGCCCAATGCCCGACGGCCAAAGACCAAGCTTGACGCCTGAATCCTAAAGCCCAATGATCGAAATTACAAAATTGAAGCTCGATGGCCGAAGCTAAAAGCTCAAAGTTTTATGCTTGAAGTCAAAAGTCCAAAGGCCTAAGCCACAGGTGTAAACATGAAGCTTGAAACACAAGCATAATGCCGAGATTAGAAGGCCCAAGGCCATTCTAAAAGCTGAAGCCCAAAGGCAGAAGCCTGAAGCTTAAAGGCTAATGGCCAAAGCCAGAAGCCTAAAAGGCCTGAGCTCTAAGCTAGAAGGCCTAAACTTGAAGGCTCAAGTGCGAAGCTTGAACTCTCAAGCCCGAAGCCCGAAGCTCGAACCCTGAAGGCCAAAAGATCAATGACAGAAGGTCGAAAACCCAAGACTGAGCTCGAAAGTCCGAAGGTCGAAGCTCAAACCCAAAGCTTAAGTCCCAAATCCTGAAGCCTAATCTCAATGCCCGAAGCCTCAAGGACAATTCCCAAACTTTAAAGCTCAAATCCTACAGCCCAAAACCCAAAGCATGAAGCCCAAAGGCTGAAGCATCAAGACCAAAATCGAAAGGCCAAAGCCCAAAAATTGAAGCCCAAACCACTAAAGACCAAGCCAAAATACTGAAGCATGATGACCTAGGCCCGAAGGCCAAAGCCCGATGGATGAATGCCTAAGACCGAAGCCCAAAGTTCGAGGCCCAAAGCTCAATCGCCCATGCCGGAAGCCAAAATCTTGAAGTTCTAAGCCCAAATCTGATGACCAAAGGCCCAAACCCGCAACTTGAAGGCCCAAGCTTTGATGCCTGAAATCTAAAGCTCGAACACTGAAATTGCAATACCAAAGCCTGAAAGTCTAGGCCCAAGGACTAGAACTTTATGCCCAGAGCCCGAAGCTCAAATCCCAAAGCTTCAAACTCTAAGGCTAAACAAGAAAACCTAAAATACAAAGCATGAAGCCTAATGCTCAAAAGCCCAAGCCTAAAATTTGAAGCCTAAAAGCCTGTTCCTAAAGTTCGAATCTTCATGGCCTAAGCCTGAAGCTTAAAATCTTTATGTGCAAGCTTGAAGACCAAACCCTAAAGACCGTAGCCCGAAGCCTGAAGCTTGAAGGCCGAGGGTCGATGGCTAAATATAGAAGCCCAAATTCTTAATCCCGAAGCCAAAAGTCTGAAAGATCATGCCTGTAGCCACAAGTTCGAAGGCCTAAAGCCTAAAGCTTAAAGGCCTGACCGATGGCCTAAGCTTGAATCCTGAAGCTCGACGTTCGAAGGCCCAAGCCCAAAGCCTAAATCCCAAATACTAAAGGACTAAGCCCAGAGCCTGAGGCTCAAATCCTGATACTTCAACATCAAAGGCCAAAGTTTCATGACTAAACACAAAGTATGAAGCCAAAAGCCCAAATGCCTAAACCCAAATCTTGAAGCACAAAGCGCAAAAGCCAATGCCTGAAGCACAACTCCTGATGGCCTAAGCTTGAAGCCTAATGTCTTAGGCCCTGTTTGACAATGGGCTAAAAATCATGGCTAAAATTAGCCATGGCCAAAATCTTAAATTTATTTTAAAAAAACTTAAAAAATTATTTTATATCTCATCTCACACAAATTCTAACATTAAACAATCATTTTATTTTACATCCAACACAAATCAATCAACTTTATTTCATATCCTACACAATTTTTAACATAACCAACTTATTTTATTTCACATCATATATATTTTCCAAAAATAGTTAAAAATTCTAACCAAATCTTTTTTCTTCTTATTACCAAACAGAGCCTTAAAGTCAAATCCTGAGGCTTGAAGCCTGAAAGTCAAGCCTGAATCCCTAACCCCGAAGATCAAAGCCTATCAGCACTAGCCTAAATCTTAAAACCTGTCGCTTAATTGCTCAAGCCTAAAGCCTGAAGCTCGAAAGCCCAAGCCTAAAGCCCTATGCCTATGGCCCCATTAGGCTTCAAGCTTCAGGCTTGGGCCTATAGGCTTCACGCTATGGCATTAGAGATTTAGGTTTTAGGCTTTAGGCTAGTTCCTTCGAGCTTCGATCTTTATACTTAAGCTTCGGGCCTCATGCTAAGGGTTGCCACTTCAGGCTTCGTGATTCAAGCTTTAGCCTCTAGACTTCAGACTTTGGGCTCGGGCATTCGGGCTTTGTGCTTTTGGCAGTGAACTTCATGCTTTTGGCATTGGGACTTTGGGCATTTGAGTTTCGTGCTTTGGGCATTCGGACTTTAGGCTTTGTGTTTCGGGCTTCGAGCTTTGGGCTTTCGGGCTTTGGGCTTTTTGGCTTTGATCTTCGGGATTTAGTATTTTGGCATTATCTTTCTGATTTCGTGCTTCAATATGCAAGCTTGGGCCTTCATGATCCGTGCTTCAAGCTTCAATCTTTGGCTTTCTAAGACTTTGGATTTTGTTCGGGGTTAGGTATTTATTCTTAGGCTCTCAGGCTCCAAGCCTTAGGCTTCGACTTTGAGGCATTAGGCTTCAAGCTTCAAACTTGGGCCTGCATGCTTCAACCTTTGGCTTTCAAGATGTAGGTTTTAGGCTTCAGGAAGTAGCCTTCAGGTTCGATCTTCATGGTTAAGAATTTGAGCTCGGGCCCTTAGGCTTCAAGCTTTGGGCTTTGTCTCTTGGCCCATCAAGATTTGGGCTTAGGCTTTTGGGCTTTTAGCGTGGGACGTTGAGCTTCAGGCTTCAAGGGCTACATGCTTCAATATTCGGGCTTTGGGTTTCGGTCTTTGAGTTCAGTATTCTGGCTTTGGTTTTCTTATTTCGTGGTTTAAGCTCCAAGCTCGGTCTTTGGATTTTTCTCTTCGGAGTTCAAGCTTTGGTATTATAGTTTGGAATTTTGGTCTTTTGAGCTTTGAGCTCGGGCCTCAAGCTTTGGGCTTTAGGCATGGACTTTTGGGCTTCTGGCTTTAGACTGAGTGTCTAGGCCTTCAGGCTTTGGGTTTTTGACTTTAGGCTAGTGCCGATAGGCTTTGATCTTTGAGGCTCGGGATTCAGGCTTGGGCTCTCGGGCTTCAAGCCTCAGGCATCAGCTTTTAGGCATTAGGCTTCAAGCTCTAGGCTTGGGTCTATAGGCTTCAGGCTTAAGCTTTCAGGCTTTAGGCTTAAGGCTATGGGCTTTTTGCATCGGGATTCAAGCATGGGCCTTTAGGGTTGTGGCTTTGGGCTTCAAACTTAGGCCTTCGGGCTTCAGGCTCCCAACTTTTGCCTTTAGCATTGGGCCTATGGGCTTTGGCATTCATGCTTAGGGTTGGGACTTCAGGCTTTGTGATTCAAGCTTGGGCCTCCAGACTAAGGACTTAGAGCTTGGTGTTCGGGCTTTGTGTTTCGGGATTTAGGTTTCAAGCTATGAGCTTTTGTCTTCGAGATTTTAGGCTTCTTGCTTTGGCTTTCTGGCGTCGAGTTTTAGGCTTTAGGCTAACACGTTTGGGCTTCGATCTTCGAGATTAGGGATTCAGGCTTGGGCCCTCAGGGCCTGAGCCTTCAAACATTGGCTATTGGGCTTCAGGATTTCGGTTTAGGCCTTTGTGATTCGGGTTTCAGGCTTCAAGGACACACCTCCAAGATCTGAGCTTCAAAAATGGGCCTTCGGACTTTAGGCTATGAGCGTCGAGCTTGGGCCATTGAGCTATAAGCTTAAGCTATGGGTTTTGAGCTTGAGGATTTGGTCATCGGGCTTAGGGTACGTGCTTTGACTTTTGGCCTTTGAGCTTTTGGTTTCGGCCTTCGGGCGAGGTTTCGAGCTTTGCTCTTTGAGCATTGGGCTTAGGCTTTTGGAATTCGAGCTTCAAGCTTCAGGCTATGGGCTTAGACCTTTAAGAATGTGGCTTGGGGCTTGAGGCTTTGGCCTTTAGGCTTAGTCCCTTAGGCTTTGGCCTTTAGGCTTAGTCCCTTAAGCTTTGGAATTCAAACTTGGTCCTATAGGCTTCGTGATTCGGGATTCAGGCTTCAGGCTTCAGGAAAGCGCATTCGAATGTAGGACTTCAAGCTTTGGGATTAATTCTTATAGCTTTGGCATTCAAGTCTTCAAATTCGAGCTTCGATCTTGGGCCTTTTGGCTTTGGGATTTAGGCTTGTGCCTTCAGGCTTTGGGCTTCAAGCTTTGTGCTTCGGCCTTCAGGCAATGGGCTTACGGCTTCAGGCTTGAAGATCCTTGCCCCACGCTTGAAGCCTGAAGGCCTAAGCGTGAAGATCAAAGCTCATAGTCCCATGCCCGAAGCGCAAAAGGCCAAGCTCGATGCGCGAAGGCCCAAGCTTGGGGCTCGAAGGCTCAAGCCCAAAGTATGAAGCCTGAAGCCTTAAGGCCCAAGTCCAAAGCCCAAATCCTGAAGCTTAAAGCCTAAATCCTGAAGCCCAAAGCCCAAATCCCAAATCCCTAAGGTGTAACTGTAGGGCGAAGCCTATGGCCCGAAGCTTGACGGTGGAAGGCCTAAATCACCAAGGCCCAAATCACCAAGGTGTAACTATAGGATAATCCTTGGGCTTGAACTTTGGGCTTTGGGCTTGGCTTTGATCTTCGGGCTTGAGTATTTTAGCATTGTCTTTCTGATTTCGTGCTTCAAGATGCAAGCTTTGGCCTTCGTTATCCGTGCTTCAAGCTTCAATCTTTGGCTTTCTGAGGCTTTGGATTTTGTTCGTGGTTAGGGATTTAGTCTTAGGCTCTCGGGCTCCAAGCCTCAGGCTTTGGCTTTGAGGCATTAGGCTTCATGCTTCAGGCTTGGGCCTGCATGCTTCAACCTTTGGCTTTTGAGCTGTAGGTTTAGGCTTCAGGCACTAGCTTTCGGCTGCGATCTTCATGGTTAAGAATTTGAGCTTGGGCCCTCGGTCTTCAAGCTTTGGGCTGTCTCTTAGCCCTTCATGATTTGGGCTTAGGCTTTTGGGCTTCTAGCATGGGACATTGAGTTTTGGGCTTCAAGGGCTACAGACTTCAATATTCAAGCTTCAGGTTTCGATCTTTGTGTTTCAGTATTCTTGCTTTGGTTTTCTGATTTCGTGGTTCAAGCTCCAAGCTCGAGCCTTCGTGATCCGTAGTTCAAGTTTCAAGCCTCAATCTTTGGTCTTTGGATTTTGGTCTACGTGGTTCAAGCTCAGTATTATAGTTTGGAATTTTGGTCTTTGGAGCTTCGAGCTAGGGCCTCAAGCTTTGGGCTTTAGGCATGGACTTTTGGGCTTCTGGCTTTAGGCTTGTGCCCCTAGGCTTTTAGGCTTAAGGTTTTCAAGTTTAGGCTAGTGCCGATAGGCTTTGATCTTCGGGGCTTGGGATTCAGGCTTGGGCTTTCGGGATTCAAGCCTCAGGCTTCAGCTTTGAGGCATTAGGCTTCAAGCTCCAGGCTTGGGTCTATAGGTTTTAGGCTTTTTTGCTTCAGGATACAAGCTTGGGCCTTCAGGGTTGTGGCTTTGAGCTTCAAACTTAGGCCTTCGGGCATTAGGCTTCCAACTTTTGCCTTCAGGCTTGGGCCTACAAGCTTTGGCCTTCATGCTTAGGGTTGGGACTTCAGGCTTCGTTATTCAAGCTTGGGCCTCCATATATAGGACTTTGGGCTTGGCGTTTGGGCTTTGTGTTTCGGGATTTAGGTTTCAAGCTATGAGCTTCTGTCTTTCAGATTCAGGCTTCTTGCTTTGGCTTTTTGGCTTCGAGTTTTAGGCATTAGGCTAACACCTTCGGGCTTCGATCTTCAGGTTTAGGGATTCGGGCTTGGGCCCTCGGGGCCTGAGCCTTCGAACATCGATTATTGGGCTTCAGGATTCCGGTTTAGGCCTTTGTGCTTCGGGCTTTAGGCTTTGGGGACACACCTCCATGATCTGGGCTTCAGAAATGGGCCTTCGAACTTTAGGCTATGAGCTTTGAGCTTGGGCCTTTGAGCTACAAGCTTAAGCTATGGGTTTTGAGCTTCAGGATTTGGTCGTCGGGCTTAGGGTACGTGCTTTGACTTTTGGCCTTTAAGCTTTTGGTTTCAGCCTTCGGGCTTTATCCTTCAGGGTTTGGGCTTCGGGCTTCAAGTTTGTGCCTTTAGGCACGAGGTTTCGAGCTTTGCTCTTTGACCATTGGGCTTAGGTTTTTGGAATTTGAGCTTCAAGTTTCAGGCTATATGGGCTTAGACCTTTAAGAACGTGGCTTGGGGCTTGAGGCCTTAGCCTTTGGGCTTAGTCCTTTAAGCTTTGGAATTCAAACTTGGTCCTACAGACTTCGTGATTCGGGATTCATGCTTCGGGCTTTAGGCTTTGGGAAAGCGCATTCGAATGTAGGACTTCAAGCTTTGGGATTAAGTCTTCTAGCTTGGGCATTCAAGCCTTAAAATTTGAGCTTCGATCTTAGGCCTTTACGCTTTGGATTTAGGCTTGTGCTTTCAGGCTTTGGGCTTCAAGCTTCGTGCTTCGGCCTTCGGCCAATGAGCGTAAGGCTTCAGGCTTGAAGATCCATGCCCCACGCTTGAAGCTTGAAGGCCTAAGCATGAAGCTCAAAGCTTGTAGTCTTATGCCCGAAGCCCAAAAACCCAAGCTCGATGCGCGAAGGCCTAAGCCTGGAGCTCAATGGCAATAGGCTCGATCCCATAGCCCAATGCCCAAAGCCAAAATTTAGATGGCCCAAGCTCGTAGGTTGAAGTCCCCATGCTTTAAGCCTGATGCACGAAGCCAAAAGCCTGATGGCCCAAGCTCGAAGCTCAATGCCCGATTGCTCAAGCTCGAAGCACAAAGCTCGAAGGCCGAAAGACAATGGTCACGATTTGAAGTCCAAAGACCCAAGCCAAAATCCCGAAGCCCAAGTTCCCAAACCCAAAGCTTGAATCTTAAAGCTTATAAACCCAAACTCAAAGTTCGTACGCCCAAGCCTTAAGCCAAAAGCAGGAACCACGACGCTGAAAATCCCAAGCCCAAATCCTCGAACTTGATGTCTGAACCCTAAAGGCACAAGCCTTAATTGCGAAAACGAAAAGCCTATAGCCTGAAGTCTAAAGCAAAATGCCAAGCTTAGGGGTGGCAATTAGTACCTGTACCCGATTAAACCGCCCTGACCCACCCCTAATGGGACGGGTATGGGTACTAAAATCTTACCCGCGACCCGCAACCCACCCTCCCCACCCTATTATATATATATTTTTTTATCTATTTTTATATAGACTTATATAGAGTCAAATAAAAAGAGTGCATTGAAAATGAAAAAATATAATGCCTTATTTTTATAGTGTAATATTTACCATGTGATTACGATTTTTATTATTTCAAATAGAGTAAAATAATTTAATTTTCATTAATGTTAGTGAGAAAACTGAGCAGGGCGGGGCGGGGCGGGTACGGGTTTGTGAAAACTAGAATAGAGGCAGGGCAGGGCAGGGCAGGGCAGGGCTGGATGGGGTGGAAACAGGTATGGGAAGGGTATGAGTAATGAATAATATATAGCGGGGCAGGTATGGGTATTTATAAATCCGACCTAAACCCACCCCGTTGCCATTCCTAGCCAAGCTCATAGAAGAAGCCCGAAGGTCCCAGCCCGAAGCCCAAAGGCCTAAGTCTGAATCATGTTGCACAAATGCCAAAACCTGAAGCCTGAAGCCCGAAGCCCGAGAACCCAAGTTCCAATCCCTAACTATGAAGATCAAAGCTCATTGGCGCAAGCCTAAACTTTGAATTACAAAGCCTGAAAGCCAAATCCTAAAGTTTGACGGCCCGAGATTGAAGCCTGAAGATCGAAGGCCTTAGCTCAAAGCACAAAGACTGAACCCGAAAGCTCATGCCTGAAGCCTCAACTCTGAAGGCCCAAGCCTTAGCTTGAAGCATAAAGCCGGAAAATCAAAGCGTAAAGCCCGAATCTTTAAGCCCAATGCCCAGTGCCCGAAGCCCAAAGCATGAAAACCAAAGCACGATGCCAGACGCACAAAGTTCTAAGGTAAGATCACAATGCCTGAAGGCCGAGGGTTGAAACTTGAAGCACAAAAGCCTAAGCCCGAAGTACCAAGCAGGATGCCCAAAAGCTGAAGCTTAAATCCTAAAACTTGAAGACTCATACCTAAAGGTCGAAGGATAAACACCAAAACCTGAAAGCTGAAGGCCAAAGGTCTAACCTCGAAGGCCAAAGGCTGAAGTCCAAAGCTCATAGCTAAAATCCAGTGGGCTGATGGTCTAATCTCAAAGCCCGAAGGCCGAAGGACCATGCTTGCTTCACCAAATTCAGTGGTCAGAGTCCCAAGCATGAAGGCCGATGACCCAGTCTTAAAGCCTAAAGACTAAACCCCGAAGATCCTTGCCCAAAGCCTAAAGCTCAAAGCTCATAGTCCTACGCCCGAAGCCCAAAGGCCCAAGCTCAATGTGTGAGGCCTAAACCCATTCGAAGGCCATAACCTGAAGCCTAAAGCGCGAAGCATGGAGCCTAAAGCCCATTGCCCAAATGCACAAGCCCAAAGCCCGAAGGCATAACCCCGAAGCCCAAATCCTATAGGACTAAGCTTAAAGCTTGAAGCTTGAAGGCCAAAACCCAAAATCTGAAGGTCAAACGCCTGAGACCAAATCCCAAAGCACCAAGGCACATACCCAAAGCCCATAGCCCAAACCTCGAAGCCTAATGGCAAAGGCCCAATCCCGTAGACCGAAACCCGAAGCCAAAAGCCAAAAGTCTTAAGCCTTAAGCCCAATGCATAAAGCCCAAAGCCTAAAGGCCCACTAAATGAAGCCTGATTCCTAGTTTCTCAAGCTCAAAGCCCGAATGCCTAAGCTCACAGTCTAAAGTTCGAAGGCCCAAGCCAAAATCCCGAAACCCAAAGCCTGAAATCGAAAGCTTGTAACCCCAAACCCCAAGCTTGTATGACCAAGCTTGAAGCCTAAAAAAGGAAGCCCGAAGCCGAAAGCTCATAGCCCAAAGTTTGATGTTCGAACCTTGAAGGCCCAAGCCTTAACTGTGAAGACAAAAAGTCTATAGCCTGAAGCCTAAAGCATAAACGCCAAAGCTAATAACCTGAATCCTGAAGGCCCAAGCCAAATTCCTGAAGGCCTAATCTTGAAACGTAAAGCACAAAAGCTAAAGCCTGATGCCTGAAGCCTGGGTGATCAAAGCCTAAAGGTGCAAGCCTAAGCCCTAAAATGCGAAGCTTGAAAGCCAAAGCCTGAGGCGTAAAGGCCCGAGATTGAAACCTAAAGCCTGATGGCCTTGGCTTGAAGCATGAACCCTGAACCCAAAAGGCCCAAGCCTGAATCCTGAACCCTGAATGCCAATACTCGAAAGTACAAACCTCAATGCCCGAAGCTTGTGGCTTAAAGCTCGAAGCACGAAGCTCGTAGCTCAAAACTTGAAACTAGATGTTCGAAGGTCCAAGCCAGAAGCCCAAAGGACTAAGCCTGAATCCTGAAGCTTGAAGGCCGAAAACCAAGCCCTAAGCCATAACGTCAAAGATCGAAGCACGAAGGTGCAGGTGTAAAGCCTAAAACCTGAACCCCGAAAGCGCAATCCTAAATCCTAAAGGCCCAAGCCCCAACCCCAAAGCTAAAAGCAAGAATGCCTGAGGTCTAAGCTCGAAGCCTGAAGCCCTAAGTTCGAAGACCACGCATTTTGGCCAAAGCATAAGCCCGAAGACCGAAACTCGTACACAGACGGCCTAAGCTCGAAGCCTAAAAGCCAAACACCCAAACCCTAAGCACAAAGTTCAATGTCAAAAGGCCCAAGACAGAATCCTTATGCCCAAAGGTCAATACGCGTAGCTAAAAATCCGAACCTCAAGGCTCGAAGCCTCAAGGCCAAAGGCCAAAGCCTGAAGGCCAAAGGCCTAAGCTTGAAACCAAAAGCCCAAATGTAAAGGGCCTGTTTGACAGTGGAATCAGATTCAAAGTTTGAAACGGTTTCAAATAAATGAAGCAGTTTCCAACTTAAATTTTGTTTTGATAAAAAGTAGCTTGAAACTAGTTTTGAATCTACTTTAATTTATTTTTATTTGGATAAATATTAATTTAGAAATCACTTCATCTCACAATAAAATCTCAAAAATAATAAAAATACATAAATTTTTATAATAAAAGTAAATAAAAAATATTTATTCAAAATTTTATAATTTATTTGAATATTATTAATTTAAAATTCTCACGAGAATATATATCAAAATTTGAGATATTTAAGGGATGTGGTTATGAGTCAAAAGATGATTTATTATTATTCTTTAAATTTTGAATTTATCAGATTTAATTATCCTTTAATTTTAGCCTTAAGAAAAATACCAAATTTATTCCCAGATATATTTTTCTAAAAATTTGAGAAAAAAGAAGAAGCGATCGTGCATCCGAAATCACCTTTTCGATGGTTTCGGCTTCATAGCCTTGAAGTCGTTTCATGCTTCTAAAACAGATTCATATTTATGAGATGAATCAGAATTATTTATCTAATTAATTTTATTAAATCGTCTTCATCCCGCTTGAAATCGCTTGAAACGGTCAGTCAAACAGGCCCTAAAGGTCTAATCCCAAACCTCGATGCTTGAAGCTCAATCTTCTAGGCTAACGTTTAAAGCTCAAAGCCCAAAGCTGGCCCGTAGGCTGAAGCTCGAAGGCTGATGGCCAAAGGCCAATGGTCGATGGCCAATAAAAGAAGCCTAAATGCCTTAGCCAGAAGCCCGAAAGCGCAAGCCCAAAGCTCGAAATTAGTAGGCCTAAGCCGGAAGTCTTCTTAAGCCCAAAGCCCGAAGACCCAAGCCTAAATCCAGAAGCTTGAAACTTGAATCCTGCTGCCCCAAGCCTGAAGCCCGAAACTTGAAGTCACTAGCTCGAAGTACGAAGTCCGAAGTTCAAAGGTATAAGTTTGAAGCCAAAAGTTAGATTGCCGAAGCCCAAAGCCTGAATTCTTAGTTTCGAACCTTGAAGCCCCAAACCCGAAGGCCCTAGCCCAAAGCCAGAATGTCGAAGCCCATTGCTCAAAGCTCAAAGCACAATAGCGCATGCCTTAAGCCCGAAACAAAATGGTTAAAGGTATAAGCTCGAAGGCCAAAGCCCAACGGCTCAAGCCTAAAACCTGAAGCCTGAAGCCCAAAGTGTTTCAGTTGAAAGCAAAAACTCGAAGCTAAGAGCTCAAAGCCCGAAGGCACAAGAGCTATGCTTAAAGGCAAAAGCCCGAAGCCTAAAGCACAAAAGCCCAAGCCAGAAGATTGAATAGTTGAAGTCCCTTCCTTAGGACTCGAAGCCTGTAGCCTCAAGCTCAAATCTAAAAAAGCTGAAGCCTGATGTCCAAAGCCCCAAACCTGAAGCCCAAAGGCCTAACCTAAAAGCCCGTAGCCTGAAGGCCAAAGCCTAATCCCAAAGGCGAAATACCGAAGCTCGTAGCAAGAAGGTCGAAGCCAAAAGGGTTAAGCACAAAGGATGAAGCCCAAAGTCCCAAACCTGAAGTCCAAAGCCTAAAGGCCTATCCCAAAAGCCTGCTGCCTGAGGGCCAAAGCCAAATCCCAAAGCTCGTAGCTTGAACCCTAAAGCCCGAAGCCCACAGGCTAAAAACCTTAGTCAGAAGCACGAAAGCCGAAGGTCGAAGTCAGTAGGCCCAAGCCCAAAACAAAAAGGCTCGAGCCTAAAGCTAGTAGCTCCAACCCTTAAGCCCAAAGCCCCAAAGTCCCAATGACCCGATGCGAACTCAGGGTCTTTGAGGACAATGCGACATCACTGCGAGCGCAATCCCGAAATCCCCGTCCATCATTTGTGCGATACTACGCGATGCGAGAGCTTAGTAGGCAGCTCAGGGGTTCACTTGAGGCCAAATAGTCCCGAAGCCTCCTCGCATGAAATGCAATCCCAGGGGTCCTGAAGTCCGAGAAAATCCCACAGGCTAAAAACCTTAGTCAGTAAGCCAAAAATTGGAAAACCAATGCCCAAACCACTAAAGACTAAGCCTAAATGCTAAAGATTGATGGCCAAAGCCCGAAACCAAAAGTTCGAATTCTTAAGCCTGAAGCCAAAAGCTCGAATTCTTAAGCCTGAAGCCAAAAGCCTGAAGCCAAAAGCCCGAAGCCACAAGGCCTAAACTTGAAACCTGAAAGCCGAAGCCCAAAGCCCGAAGGCCCAAACCCAAATATAAAGCCCAAGCCCAAAGCCCAAAGCCCGAAGCCCGAAGCCCGTAGCTCAAAGGCTGACGACCAAAGCCGAAAGCCTAAAGACATAATCTTGAAGCCAAAACCTTGAAGGCCTAAGCTCTAAGCCATAAGGCCTAAACTCAAAGGCTCATGTAAAGCCTGAAGTCCGAAGGCTAAAAGCTAAATGTTAGAAGGTCGAAGACCCAATACTGTGCCCGGAAGACCGAAGATCAAAGCTTAAACCCAAAGCTCGAAGCCCTCAACATGAAGTCCCAAGCCTAAAGCCCGAAGCCCAAAGCCTAAACTTGAAGGCCCAAGCCGGAAGCATCAAGAACAAACCTCAATGGCCTAAGGTCTAAGCCGAAGCCGAAAGGCCCAAGCTCAAACGAACATCGATCTAAGGCCCAAAACTTAAAGCTGAATGCTCGAAGAACTAAGCCAAAATCTCGAATGCCAAAGCCTAAAGCTCTATGCCCGAATCCTCATCACCGAAACCTGAAACCCAACACCTGAAGCCTGAAGCTCAAATCCCAAAGCCTAAAACCCAAAATCCAAATCCCGAAGCCTAAAGTGAGAAGGGCCAAGCCAGATGCCCAACCCTGAAGTCCTAAACTCGAAGCCTCAAGCCCAAATCTAGAAGCCAAAAGTTGTAACCTGAACCCAAAATCTTGAAGCTCGATGATCGAAGATCGAAGGTCAAAGCTTGAATCCAGAAGGCTCAAGTCCGAAGATGAAAGCTCGAATGCAAAAACCTCAATGCCCGAAGGTTGAAGACAAAAGTCCAAACCCGTAAGCTCGAAGGCAAGGCATAAGGCCCATATCTCATAGTTCAAGCACAATTAGTGAAGTCTGAAACTCAAATCCTAAAGCCAAAGCCTGAACAACGAGGGTTGAAGCCTCAAGCCGAAGATCAGAAGGCCTAAGCCCGAAAATCAAACCCCAAACCAGTAAAGACCAAGCTTAATGGCCGAAGCCTGATGGCCTAAGCCAGAAGGCTAAAGCCCGATGGACGAATGCCAAAGCCTGAAGCCCAAAGCCCGACGTCCTAAGCCGATGCTTGATGCCTGAATCCTAAAGCCCAATGACTGAAATTGCAAAAATAAAGCTCGATGGTCTTTGCCCAAAGTCTAGAACTCGAAGCCAAAGTTTGAAGGCTAAAGCCAAAACCCTGAAGCCTAAAGGTTAAATCCCAAAGCAGGAAAGGCCCAAGCTCAAAGTCCAAAGCTCGAAGCCTAAGCATTAAAGGACCAGCCCCAAAGCCAAAAGCCCAAGCCCTAGGCCCAAAGCCTAAAGCCGAAAGCATGAAACCTGAATCCAGAACTTATAGTAGGAAGCACAAAGTTCGAAGGCTAAAGGCCCACTACTGAAGCTTAAAGCCTAAAGGCCTTGATGCAGAGCCAGATTACCAGCGTCAATGACTACGTTATAATCTACGACCTTGAGCGTAGATTATAACAATTTTATCTTGTACATAGTTATCTTTATTTCTGTACATTTTATTTGGGTCGTTTATTGAGTCAAACAATATATTTTTATGTCGGTGGGAATGCCCACTATGGTGTCCTGTAATTATTTTGAGTGTTATTTGGCCAATTTGGGTTAATTAGATTCAAATTGAATTATTTATATTCAATTTGAGTCAAGTTAAATTCAAATTAACCAAATTAGTTTGGATTTGATTCAATTGAACCAAGGTATACTGAGTTAAGGTTCAATTGAGATCAATTGGGATTAGTATGAGTCATGTTTGGGTCATTTTGAGTCAATTTGATTCAATTGGATTATGTTGGTTTCAATTCGAATCAAATTGAATTCAAATTACATATGATGGTGCTATTTGCAAAGGAGCAGGAAAGAGAAGGACTAGCTTGCAATTTCACCTAATTAAATGGGCAAGCCCTAAATCATGGCAGAAGAAGATCAGGCTCTTCACTGGTCGCTCGCAGCCGGGTCTTCCGCGCACGACGCCGGCCTTCCGCGCACGTCGCCGGCCCATCCGTGGTCCTCGTGCATGTCGCCGGCCCCTCCGTGGTCCTCGCGCACGTCGCCGGCCACTTCCTCCACAACAACGCTCTTCCTCCGCCGATTCTACGCATACGGTTAGTTCCGCCCAAGCTTCCCTCTCCTATAAAACGGGCGACGGAGGCGACGAAAAGGGGAGGCGTTTTTGATTATCTGTGAGAGATTATACTCAGAGTTGAGTTTTGAAGAGATCCGGGCAGGTGGCCAAGGATTTCTCGCCGGCATTGCGGCAGGTGGCTGCGTTCGGCGTTTTCTCTACAGATCGGAGTCGAGCAGGTGGCTGCGGCTTCGTTTCAGGAACGACTCAGAGATCCGGACAGGTGGTCGCGGATTTCATCGTCGGCATGGCAACAGGCGGCTGCGTTCGACGTTCTTCCATTGTTCGAAGCCGGGCAGGTGGCTGCGGCTTTGTTCGGAAACGATTCGGTTTGGTCTGAGGCTACGGCAGGGGGCTGAGGCTTCGACTTTGAGTTCTGATTCTCCTTGGTTTGCTTATTTTGCATCTTAGTTCGCTGTTTTTCCTTGTTTTCTTTGTGTTTCCCTATTTCCCGTTCATATTCTGTTTACATGAACTTCCCAATGTAGGATTTTTTCTTTGTTATCATTTCATATTTGGTGAATGATGAAATTTCTGTATTTGGCAATTAGAACCAAGTTTATTGTTAAAATCCATATCAATTTCTAGTCTAAACAGATTCATATAACTCATATTTGGTGAAGATTTTAATATATTTAAATTTTTGGATAAATTGTCATGTGTAGGAATTTTCAAGGAAAATGTGTATGCGGTAATTCATGTTGAAGTTCGAAAGTTTATTATCTTATTTGTAGAAGTTTGTTTGAATTTATTTAGATAGTATTTTAATCATCTCAATTATTTCTTGACACTTATGTGAAAATGCAAATATTTATATGTAATATAATTTGAAAAAAAAATTGGTTTAATCTCCTCTTCATTTGCATTTAGTATTTTATATAAAAATAAAAACTTAGGCACTAATTTAATATTGGTAGCGTTAGGTTTGCTTTAAACCGATCCCCGCACTGCATCAGGCCTACAGTTCGAAAGCCCAAGCCTGAAGATCAAAACCCAATGACCAAAGGCCTAAGCTTTAATCTTGAATTTGAAAGTTTGAAGGCTCAAGCCAAAAGCCTGAATGCCGAATACTGTAAAACTATGCCCGGAGATCGAAGCTCAAATCCTAAAGCTTCAAAATTAAAGGCCAAAGTCCCAAGCCTAAAATGCAAAGCATGAAGCCTAAAGCCCAAATGCCTAAGCCCGAAGCTTGAAACCCAAAGCGCAAAAGCACATTCCTAAAGCTCAAATCCTGATGGCCTAAGCCTGAAGCTTGAACCCTCTATGTGGAAGCATAAAAACCAAAGCCCGAAGACTGTGTCCCGAAGCCTGAAGCTTGAAGGCCGATGGCCGAAGCTAGAAGCCTAAATACTTAACCCTGAAGCCAAAATCCCAAAGCCGAAGCACGAACCCATAAGGCCTAAACTTGAAACCAGAAAGCCGAATGCCGAAACACAAAGGCCAAAGCATGAAGGCCCAAGCCCAACCAAAAAGCCAAAGCCCAAAGCTCGAATCCTGAAACTCAAAGGTTGATGGCCAAAGAAAAAGCCTAAAGACCTAAGCTTGATGGCAAAACCTTCAAGTCCTGAACAATGAAGGCTGAAGCCTCAAGCTGAAGATCAGAAGGCCTAAGCCCGAAAATCGAAACCCCAAACCAATAAAGACCAAGCATAATGGCCGAAGCCTGATGGCCTAAGCCAGAATGCTAAAGCCCAATGGACGAATGCCAAAGATCGAAGCCCGAAGCCCGAAGCCCGAAGCCCAAAGCCCAAAGCCCAAAGCCCAAAGCCCAAAGCCCGACGTCCTAAGCTGAAGCTTGATGCCTGAATCCTAAAGCCCAATGATTGAAATTGCAAAAATAAAGCTCGATGGTCCATGCCCAAAGTCTAGAACTTGAAGCCAAAGTTCGAAAGCTAAAGTCCAAACCCCGAACCCTCAAGCTTAAATCCCAAAGCCGAAAGGCCCAAGCTCGAAGTCCAAAGCTCGAAGCCTAAACATTGAAGGACCAGCCCCAAAGTCCAATGCCAAAAGCCCAAGCCTTAGGCCCAAAGCTAAAGGCCTAACGCCTAAAGCCAAAAGCATGAAACCCGAACCCAAGCACAAAGTTCGAAGGCTAAAGGCCACTACTGAAGCTTAAAGCCTAAAGGCCTATAGCTCGAAAGCCCAGGCTCAAAGATCGAAACCCAATGACCAAAGAAAGCTTTAATCCTGAATTCAAAAGTTTGAAGGCTCAAGCCAAAAGCCTGAACGCCAAATACTATAAAACTAAGCCCGGAGATCGAAGCTCAAATCCTAAAGCTTCAAAATTAAATGCCAAAGTCCCAATCCTAAAATACAAAGTATGAAGCCTAAAGCCCAAATGCCTAAGCCCAAATCTTGAAACCCAAAGTGCAAAAGCACAAGCCTGAAGCTCGAATCCTGATGGCCTAAGCCTGAAGCTTGAACCCTCTATGTGCAAGCATGAAGACTAAAGCCTGAAGACAGTATCCCGAAGCCTAAAGCTCGAAGGCTGATGGCCAAAGCTAGAAGCCTAAATACTTAACCCTGAAGCCAAAATCCCAAAGTCGAAGCATGAACCCAGAAGGACTAAACTTGAAACTTTAAAGCCGAATGCCGAAACACAAAGGCCCAAGCATGAAAGCCCAAGCCCAACCAAAAAGCCAAAGCCTAAAGCTCGAATCCTGAAACTCAAAGGCTGATGGCCAAAGCAAAAGCCTAAAGACCTAAGATTGAAGGCAAAATCTTCAAGGTCTGAGCTCTAAGCTAGAATGCCTAAACTCGAAGGCCCAAGTTCGAAGCTCGAATCCTGAAGCCTGAAGTCCGAAGGCCAAAAGCTCAACATCAAAAGGTCAAAGACACAAGACCGAGCCTGAAAGCATGAATGTCGAAGCTCGAACCCAAAGTTTAAGGGCCAAATTCCAAAGACCAATCCTACAGCTCGAATACCCAAGCATAAATTTTTGAAGCGTAATGCTTAAATCCCAAAGCCTGAATGCCCATTCTCAATGTCTAAAGCTTGAAGCCTAAACATTGATGGCCTAGGCCCAAAGCTCATCGCCCAAAGCCCAAAGCCCAAAGCCTGAAGCCCGAGTCCAGAATCTTATAGCGCAAACCACAAAGTCCGAAGGCCAAAGGTCAAAGGCCCAATACCAAAGCCTAATGCCAAAATGTCTAAGCCAAAAGCCATAGCCTGAAGACCAAAGCCTGAAGCACGAAGTTCAAAGGCCAATGCTCGAATCTTGAACCCCAAACACCAAAAGTCTAAGCCCAAAGCTCGAAGTTCTAATCCCAAAGATTCAAACTCAAAGGCCAAAGGTCCAAGCCCAAAAAACAAAGCATGAATCCTAAAGCCCAAATGCCCAAGCCTGAAGCTTGAAGCCCAAAGCACAAAATCCCATGCCTGAAGCTCGAATCTTGATGGCTGCTACTTGAATTCTATTTGTGCAAGCCTGAAGACCGAAGCCCGAAGACCGTTGCTCGAGGCCTGAAGCTGGAAGGCCGAAGGCCGTTGGCCAAAGCTAAAAGCCCAAATTCTTAAGCCTGATGGCCAAAGCCAGAAGTCTAAAGACCTAAGTTTGAAGCCAAAAGCTTGAAGGCCTTAACTCGAAGGCTCAAGCCTGAAGCTCGAATACCCAAAGGCCAAAAGCTTAACGCCAAAAGTTAGAAGGTCCAAGACCAAGCTCGAAAGCTTGAAGGTCCAAGATAAAACCCAAAGCCCAATCCCGAAGCCCCAAGGCTCAAGCACGATTCCTGGAGTCTAAAGCTCAAATCCTAAAGCCAAAAACCAGTAACAAAAAGTCTAAATGCCGAAGCCTCAGTCCCAAAATTGGAAGGCTAAATCTAGAATGTCGAAGCACAATCCACTAAACACCAAGCCTAAATGCTAAAGCGTGGCCTAAACTCGAAGGCCAAAGCCAGATAAACAAATGACCAACCTCGAAGCCTGAAACCTGATGCCCAAAGCCCAAGCCCAAAGGGTCACGCCTAAAGCCTAAAGCATGCAGTCCCAGGCTAAAATCCCAACAGACAAAGGCCCAATCTCATAACCTGAAGGCCTATGCTTGATGCCTGAATCCTAAAGCACGAAGATCAATGCTGCAAAACCAAAGCTTGAAGGTCCATGCCCAAATACTAAAATAGGAAGGCCAAAGCCTAAACCCTGAAGCTTAAATCTGAAAGCCCGAAGGCCCAAGCTTGAATTTTGAAACTCGCCTAAACAACGAAGGCTCAAGCCCACAGCTTAATGCCCAAAGCCCAAAGCCTGTTGTCGGAACCAGAGTTTTATGTCCCGAAGAACAAAGTTAGAAGGCCAAAGGCCCAATGCCGAAGCCTAAAGCATAAAGATTCAGGCCAAAGCCTAAAGCCGAAAAGCCCAAGCTCGAGACCAAAGGCTTAGGCTTGAATCCCAAAGCCCAAAGTTCAAAGGCCGAAGCCTGAACCCCAATTACCGAAAGACTAAGCCCAAAGCTGAAGCTAAAATCCCGAAGCTTCATACTCATATGCCAAAGGCTGAAGCTTAAAAAACAAAGCATGAAGCCTAAAACTCACATGCCCAAGCATGAAGCATAAAGCACAATGCACAAAAGACCATGCCTGAGGTTTAAATCCTGATGCTTGAACTAGCTTGAAGACCGAAACCTGAAGGCCATAGCCCGAAGCCTGAAGCTCGAAGGCTGAAGGCGAATGGTTGAAGCTAGAAGCCCAAATTTCTAAGCCTAAAGCCAAAAGCTCGAAGGCCCAAGCTCGAAGCCACAAGGCCTAAATATGAAGCCCAAATCTCGAAGGCCCAAGCATGAAGACCGAAGCACAATGACCGAACGCATAAGCTTGTATTCCAAATCCCAAAGCCTGAACCCTAAATATCGAAAGACTAGGCCTGAAGCCCCAAGCTCAAATCTCTAAGCTTCAAACTCAAAGGTGAAAGCCCAAGCCTAAAATAGAAGGCACGAAGCCTAATGCTCAAATGCTCAAGCCTGAAGTTTGAAGCCCAAAGCGCATAAGCCAACGTCTGAAGCTCGAATTCAGATGGCCTAATGTTGAAGCTTGAACCCTCTATGTGCAAGCTTGAAGACCAAAGAATGTAGGCAGAAGGCCAAAACATGAAGCCTGAAACCCAAAGGCCAAAGCCCATAGGCGAATGCCTGAGCTCTAAGCCATAAGGCCTAAACTCGAAGGCTCATGTAAAGCCTGAAGCCTGAAGGCCAAAAGCTAAATGTTAGAAGGTCGAAGACCCAATCCTGTGTTCGGAAGCCCGAAGATCAAAGCTCAAACCCAAAGCTCGAAGCCCCCAACATAAAGTCCCAAGCCTAAAGCCTGAAGCCCAAAGCCTGAAACTTGAAGGCCCAAGATGGAAGCATGAAGCACGAACCTCGATGGCCTAAGGTCTAAGCCGAAGCCAAAAAGGCCCAAGCTCAAGCGAACCTCGATGGCCTAAGGTCTAAGCCGAAGCCCTAAGACCCAAAACCTAAAGTCCAAAGCTCAAAGAACTAAGCCCAAATCCTGAATGCCAAAGCCTAAAGCACTATGCTCGAAGCCTCATCACCAAAAATTGAAAATCGAAACTCGAAGCCTAAAGCTCAAATTCCAAAGCCCAAAACTCAAAATCCAAATCCCAAAGCCTAAAGTGCGAAGGGCCAAGCCAGATGCCCAACCCTGAAGTCCTAAACTTGAAGCCTCAAGCCCAAATCCATAAGCCAAAAGTTGTAACCTGAACACTAAATCTTGAAGCACGATGATCAAAGATCGAAGGTCGAAGCTTGAATCCTGAAGGCTCAAATCCAAAGCAGAAAGCTCGAACGCAAAAACCTCAACGCTTGAAGGTTGAAGACCAAAGTCCGAACCTGCAAGCTCGAAGGCAAAGCATACCCAAAGCCTGAAGCCTAAATCCAGAACTTATCGCTCGAAGCACAAAGTACAAAGGCCAAAGGCCCAATGCTAAAACCTAAAACACAAGCCCAAAGACCGAAGGCCTAACCTTGAATCCCAAAGCCCAAAGTTTAAAGGCCGAAGCTTTGAAACCCTGAAGTCTTATCCCCAAATCTTGATGACTGAAGGCCTAAGACTGCAACCTGAGGGCCCAAGATTGATGCCTAAATCCTAAAGCACGGAGACCGAAATTGCAACACCAAAGCTCTAAGGTCCATGCCCAAAGCTTAGAACATGAAGTCCAAAGTTCAAAAGCTAAGCTTAAAGCCCAGACCTTAAAGCTTAAATCTCAAAGCTCGAAAGCCCAAGCTCAAAGTCTGAAACTCAAAGCCTAAACATCAAAGGCCCTAGCCTATAGATTAATGCCTAAAGCCCAAAGCCCAATGCCTAATGCCAGAAGCAGGAATCCAAAATCTTATAGCGCGAAGCACAGAGTGCAAAGGCCAAAGGGCCAATCTCGCAGTCTAGAGCTCATTCCTGAAGACTAAAGCCTAATGATCGAAGGCCTAAGCTTGAATCCTAAGCCCGAAATTTGACGCCCAACCCTGAAGTCTAAACCACAAATACTAAAAGACTATTCCCAGAGCCCGAAGCCCGAAGCTCAAATCCCGAAACTTCAAAAGCTAAGGCTAAAGTCCAAAGCCTAAAATACAAAGCATGAAGCCTAATGCCCAAATGCTAAGCATGAAATTTGAAGCTCAAAGCATAAAAGCCCATGCCTGATGCTCTAATCTCGATTGCCTAGGCCTGAAGCTTGAACCCTCCAAGTGCAAGCCTAAAGACCATAGCCCGAAGACCTTAGCCCAAAGCTTAAAGCTCAAAGCTCGAAGTCTGAAGCCCAAACCCCAAGCCCAAAAGGTCATACCAAAAGCCCAATGTCACACGCAAATGGTGAAAGCCAAAAGCCTGAAGTCTTATCCCCAAATCTCGACGACCGAAGGCCCAAGACTGCAACATGAAGGTCCAAGATTGATGCCTGAATCCTAAAGCCTGAAGACTGAAATTGCAACACCAAAGCTTGAAGGTCCATGCCCAAAAGCTCATGCCCCTAACCCAATGTTTGAAACCCAAAGCCCCCTGGTGCACGATGCCCGAAACCAAAAGCCTAAACCCCAAAGTTCAAATCCAGAAGCTCGAAGACCAAAGGCTAATGCCCAAACTCAGAAGGCCCAAACCTGAAGGGCAAAGCTGGATCCTAAAAACCTTAAGCATGAAGCTCGAATCCTAAAGGCCGAAGCCTAAAGCCCAAATTCTGAATCCCGAATGCCAAAGATTGAAGTCCAAAGCCTAAGGGCCTAACCCAAAGGTTCAAGTCCAAGGTACGAACCTTGAAGGCCCATGCTTCAAGAATAAAGACCAAAATTTGAAGGCCTAATCCCAAAACACCTAACCCAATTTAGAAGGCCAAAGGTCTACGTCTGATGATTAAAGCCGGATACCTATAGCTGAGTCCAGATGTCCCAAGAACAAAGCTCGAGGCCCAAAGACGAAAGTTTGAAGCACAAAGCCCAATGGTTTAAGCATTAAGCCCGAAGCTCGAAGGCCCATCGTTGGAGATCAAAGCCAAAAGCTCGAACCCTGAAGCATACAAGCTCAATCCCAAAGCTAGATGAGCAAAGCCTAAAGCACAATGTCCCAAGCCTAAAGCCCAAAGTCTTAAGCTTGAAGCCCGAAACCTTAAGGTAAATGACTAAATCCCACATCCTGATAGCCCGAAGCTCAAAGCCTGAAGCCTAAATCCCGAAGCTCAATGCCTAAAGCGCAAAGCCTAAACGTCCAAGCTTGAAGTCCCAACCTTAAGCATTAAGCCCAACTGTAATCTTGAGCTTGAAGACAAAAGTTGGATGCCCAAAGCCCGAAGTTTGAAAGCCTAAGCCTGAAGTCCAAAGATCGAAGACCCAAGTCCAAAGACCCAACCCTGAAGGCCCAAGCTTGAAACCCATAAGCTTAAGCCTAAAGCCAGAAGGCCCAATCTTATAGCCCGAAGTCCAAAGACCAAAGGCTCAAGCTAGAAGCACAATGGCTTAAACCCAAATCCTGAAACAAAAAAGCCGAAGCTTGAAGACTCAAGCCCCGAAGGCCTAAGCCCGAATCTCTAACCTAAAGCCTAAAACCCAAAGTTAGAAAGCCATAGAATAAGCCTGAATCTCGATGACAAAAGCTCGCAGCTTGAAGCCTAAAGTCCGATGGCCCAAGCTCATCTTTTGAAGCCCGAAGCTCAAAGTCCAAGCTAGAAGCCCAAAATCCTAAGCCCAAATCTTGGTGGGCCAAGAGTCGAAGCCCAAAGCATGAATCCCGAAGGCCCAAGCTCTAATCCTTAACCATGAAGATCGAAATCGGATGGCACAAGCTTCAAGCTTAAAACCTAAAGCCTGAAAGCCAAAGGGTAAATTCTATAGGCCCATGCTTGAAGCATGAAGCTTAATGCCTCAAAGTTGAAGTCTAAGGCTTGAAACCTGAGAGCCCAAGCCTGAATCCCTAGCCTCGAAGATCAAACTCTGTCAGCACTAGCCTAAACCTTAAAACCCATTTCCTTAAGGCTCAAGCTTAAAGCCTAAAGCCTAAAGGCTCAAGCCTAAAGCTTGAAGTCCGAAATAAAGGCCCAAGAATGAAGCATGAAGCTCGATCCCCAAAGCCTTAAGCATGAGGCCTTCATCTCGAATGCCAAAACATGAAACCTGAAGTCCGAAATGAAGGCCAAAGACCGAAGCGTGAAGCTCGATCCCGAAAGCCTTATGCATGAAGCCTGCATCTCGAAGGCCAAAACATGAAACCTAAAGCCCGAAGCCCATAGCCGGATACCCGAAGCCCGAAGCTCGAAGCCCGAAGCCAAAGCTCAATGCCCGATGCCCAATGCCGAAAGCCAGAAGCTCGAAGCTTGAAGCCCGATGCCTGAAGGTCAAAGCTAGAAGCTTGAAGCCCAATGGCCTAACCCTAAAGCTGTTGATGTGGGAAGTAGAGGATCCTGAGAAATACTAAGAAAAAGAGAGTCCCAAGAAATGACTACATATAGAGAGCTAAGCATGATGATTAAGGCTTAAATAAGAGTAATATGTACCCAAAACAGCACACAAAGATTTAAGGTAATTCAGGGAGAAGATTCCCTACGTCCACCAGATGATCAATGAGATAATTTCAGTGGTAAAGAATGGGGGTGGTCTTAAAGTCCAGTACAATGTGAAAAGAAAAAAGAGAGAGAAAAAGAGAAAGAGAGAAAGTGCTTCCTTATTTCAAGCTCTGTTACAAGTTGACAGAAGGATAAAGACAAGGCTGATCCAACCATTTTTCCTGCCTCCTCTCCCTTCCCACCTGAAGCCTATTCAACGGCTTTTATAGGTAGGAGGCAGTAGATCTCAGCCCGGATTTGCCGGAAGAGGGTAAAATATTCAATGTTGGTCACTGAAGGAGCTGGAAGTAGTGGAAGGAAAACTTTATTTCTTGATTCTAGTAATTCTTCTAGGGGTCAGTGATGCTGAAGCATGTGGACCTTTGGTTTATGTGCTTGGAAGAAGCATGCTGTATTAAAAATAATGAGGTCGTGGCACACTGACAGATGTATCTAAGACACATCATTATCAATATTTGCAGGGAAATGGCCTTGAATCATCGGATCAAGGTTTGACCGTATCCTTGTAGTCGAGGCTGGCGACCTGCAAGAAAAATAATAAAAATGATAAAGAGGTTAATACCCATAGCGCTACATGTATTGCCGAGATGCAGCGCTGAAACCACGTGTTAACATCAGCCCCTCTCATTGTCAATGCACGAACAGTAATGTAGGTCCTAGAATGTGAATCGTCGCAATGGTGGATGTGCTGCCCAAGACCTGTCAGAATAAAGTCGAAGTAGCGCCATGCCGATTCGCATTCTCCTCCACCATTTCTAAAAATCCTGTAGAAAAGGAGTAGATTTGTTAGAGAGATGGCTGGGAGCAACAAGTGGAAGATTCTGTCGGGTCTTCCTCTGAAGAAGAAGAGGGCTAGCAACCCTCCATCAGGCTCCTCTCCTCCTCTGAAGAAGAGAATCTTGGAACCGTCTTATGGATCGCCAAGATCAACGGCTGAGGAGACTGTTGTGGTGCTTTAGGAAGATGATGCAGGGGCTCCGGCTGTAGTTCCATTAGGGGAGATGCCGTCAGCCAAGGTTGCCAAGGCTCTGATGCAAACTCTAGAGTATACACAAGGACCTGCAATAGAGGAGAAGGCAGTGGAGGTGGTGAACATCTCTGACTCTTCGATCAAGATGCCTCTAAAGGCTGCAGGGCAGAAGGAGCTGAGTGTAGTGCATCAGATGCTCGTGGGAGAAAGAGTCAACCCAGGGAAGATCCTATTTAAAGATGAGAACATTGAGCAGTTCTTTCCTACGATAGGGGTTACGCTTGCGAGGGGGCTATCGAAAACGCTCCTAGTGGTTTGCAGCCCTACTCCCCTCGGTAAGCTAGTCTCTCCTCCTTCTATGGCAAGGAGGCCTTCCTTTCCTTGTCTTCTTCTGGCGAGTGCTCGAGGTGATGAGAAGAAGGAAGAGAAGGGTAGGAAGAAAGAAGGAGTCAAGATGGAGGAGGCTATTAAGAGACACCTCCCAGATAGTGGAGATGGTAAATAGTATAAATAAAAGGATTGAGGAGGAAAAATGCGCTATCTTAAGAGAATAGTAGAGCTAGAGAGGGCTTTGGTGGCGGGCACAGAACTATCCCAAACTAGGCAGGATAAGGAGTTAAGGAGGTTACACGACTTGGTGGAGAAGTTGACCTCCTTAACTCTTAAGAACGCGGAATGGGCAGGCAAAGCCGAGGTTGTGAGGGGAGAGTTCCACCGCACTATGTTGGACATAGGCTAGGCCTATTCTTCCCACATCAACGATCTCTAGAAAAGAATAAAGAAATTAGATGACAAAAAAAAGGCTTTGAGAAGAGAGAGATAGGCTCAGGGGTGAGGTCATGGATGCTAAGGAAGTAGAGTCCAAGGCAAAGCAAATGGCCTTCAAGACCTATCACCGGGACAAGCTGCTAAAGTCTGAGATACGCTTCATGCGTGCCCTGATAGATAATGGCATGGGATGGAGAGGGCGACGTATGGAGGACCTAGAGGAGGCAGTGAGGACAACAGTGAATATCATCAACGCTTCATCCGTAGGTCACCATGTGAAAAGCCAAGCAACCTTCGATGTTCTCCTGCAAACACTGGTTGATGTGAGTATTCTGAACCAGGAAAACATCAGAGGTTCAGCCTTTCTTCTTTTCTGTGGCCCCAAGGGTCCAGACAGGTTTTTCAACTCTAGGAGCCATGGTTTAGGGGAGATTCCCCCCACAGGTGCCTACGCTGGTTGGGGATATCAGCTCGCCTCTCCCTGCAAAGGTTCTAATGACGGCCAAAGTACTCCTAAAGCATAGCAACAAGATTGCCCCAGGGGCTGGGAATGATTTTCTTCCTTCCTTTCTTTCTCATCCTCAGACCCATCATCAATATGTTTGAAGGAACAACTAGAGAAGAGGGAGCTCCGAAAAGACCTTGGAGGGTGTGTTGTTCTGATGAGGAGCAGTATAGGTCAATCTCAATGAGAAGTTTTTCTCATATTTGAGATTTACATTATAACCCTAACTGTCTATGATCTAAAGCCTTATATTTTTTTTGATTCCATTTCATGTCTTGTACTCAACAGAGAAATATGTAAGAGTAAAAAAATGAGATTTGTAATAAGTTTTATTATGAATAAAAAATATTCTTTTAAAAACTTGCTCTAAATGAATCCTGTTTGTTATGCTTTCCTTCTTTTGTCTCCTTTATCTTTTGTTTGAAAAAAATAGTAAAAGATTAGAAAGAAAAGAACAAGAATTTTATGAACTTATAAAGTCAATGGTAAAATCTAAAGTTAAAAGTTTCCAAAGACCAATTATCATTGTGGACGATGTTATACTAGATAGGTGAAATATCGAATGATGATTAGTTGAGAATAAAATGGGCAACAAAACCTGATGTTTGGAAACATGGTGCACAATATCAGGAAGAGTGTAGGTGAAGGGACACTTCAAACTCTAAGGCCAAAGGCTAAAGCCTAATACTCAAATGTCCAGGCCTTAAATTTGAAACCCAAAGAACAAAAGCCCATGCCTCAAGCTCAAATCTTATCGCCTTGGTCGGATGCTTGAACCCTCTATGTGCAAGCTTGAAGACTATTGCCCAAAGCTTCAAGCTTGAAGCTCGAAGCCCAATGGCAAAATCCCAAGCCCAAAAGGTTAGACCAAAGACCAAAGGGTTATGCTGAAAGCTTAAAGCTTGAAGATTTATGCCCAAATCCCAATGACTGAAGGCCAATGCTTACAACTAGAAGGCCTAAAGCCCGAAGATCGAAATTGCAATAGCAAAGCTCGAAGCCTAAAGCCTAAAGCCAAAAGCTTAAAGGCCAGAAGCTTGAAGCCTGGAAGCCCAAGTCCAAAGACCGAAGGCCAAAGCTTGAATCTCAAATACTGAGAGACTGTGCTCAAAGTCCGAAGCTCAAATCCCATAGCTTCAAACTAAGGCCTAAAAGATAAAGCCTGAAGCCTAATGCCCAAATGTCCAAGCCTGAGATTTGAAGTCTAAAGTGCAAAAGACCATGCCTGAAGTTTGAATCATGATGGCCTAAGCCTGATGCTTGAACCCATTATGTGTAAGCTTGAAGACCGTAGCCCGAAGCCTGAAGCTCGAAGGCCGCAGGCCAAAGCTAAAAGCTCAAATTCTTAAGCCCGAAAGTCCGAAAGCCCATACCTGTTGCCACAAGTCCTAAACTGCAAGCCCGATGCCCGAAGACTCAAGTCTAATGTCCGAGATTAAAAGGCCAAAGCCCAACTTGAAAGCTGAAGCCTAAAGGCTGAAGCCCGAAGCTCAAAGTCTGATGTCCAAAGCTAGAAGCCTAAAGACCTAAGCTTGAAGCCAAAACCTTGAAGTCCTGTGCTCTAAGCCAGAAGGCCTAAACTTGAAGGCTCAAGTTTGAAGCTCAAATGCTAAAGCCTGAAGCCCAAAGTCTCGGGATTTGGGCTTGGGTCTTCATGCTTCGAGCTTGGTCCTTCGGGCATTAAGTTTTGGGCTACAAATTTCTGGCTATGTAATTCAGCCTTGGGCCTTTAGAGTTAGGGATTTTGGGTTGGCTTTCAAGCTTTTAGCTTTAGTCTTCAAGCACATGACTTTGCACTTTGGGCTTTGGATTTCGAGTTGAAGACATCAAGCTTGGACTTTTGAGTATCAGGCATCAGGCTTCAGGCCATGAGCTTCATGCTTTGTGCATCAGGTTCTAGGAAGCAGCCTTGAGGCCATGAGCTTCATGCTTTGTGCATCAGGTTTTAGGAAGCAGGCTTCGGGCTTCAAGCTTAAGGCATGGGACTTTAGGCTTTGGGCTTCAGGCTTCGAGATACGTGCTTGACCCTTTAGGCTTCTGTTGATGTGAGATGTGGGAGATCTCGAGAAAGAGAGAGAGTCCCGAAAGATGGCAGTACGTAGAGAGTTAAAACACCCAGAGTAACACACAAAGATTTAAGGTGGTTCGAGATGAAAATTCCCTTCATTCACTGGGTGATCGAGTGAAGGATTCCACTATGAAGAGAGAGGAGATGACAAAAAAGACCAGTACAATACTCAGTGAGCTAGGGAGAGAGGAAGAGAGAGCTCCTCCCTTGGGGCTCTAATACAAGAAAAACAAGAAAAAAAGTGTTGCTTCTGCTCTGGTTTCTTCACCACCTTCTTGTTTCTCTTTTTTGTCTGGCCTCTTTGTCATGGCTTGTTCACTACCTTTTTATAGGTGCAATGCAGCAGAACTCTGGTTTCCCGGAAGGAGATGAGTATTTTACTGCTGAATCTATCCTGGAGGAAGCAGTGAAGAGGGTGGTGAATATCATTAGTGCCTCAGCAGTAGGCTATCATATGAAGAGTCAGGCAGCCCTTGTTGTTTTCCTGCAAACACTAGTTGATATAAGTATTTTAAATCAGAAAAATATCAGAGGTCCTACAGTTCTTCCCTTCTATGGCCCCAAGGGACTGGACAGATTTCTTCGATGCTGGAAGCCATAGTTCAAGGGATATTCCTCCCACAGGTGCCTATGCCAGCAGAGGGATATCAACTTGCCCCTCCCCACAGAAGTCCTGAAGAGGGCCTGAGGCGCAGCGACAGGTTCATCCCAAGGGCTAGAGGTGACTTGCTTCCTTCCTCTACTTCTCATTCCTCAGCCTCATCATCAATACACATTTGTAGGAATGATTGGAGAGGAGGGGAGCAAGTAGTCCTCTGAGGGCGTACTGCTGGCTAGTAAGGAGAGTAATAGGTCAACCCAGATATTTGGCTCGCCTTATATTTCAGATTGACACTATTACAACAAATGTTTATGTTCTAAAGCCTTGTAATTTTCTTTGACTTCTTTGTATGTCATGTACTCAAGAGAGAGACAAGTTTTATCATTAATGAAATGTACTTTTTCATTCAAAAACTTATTCTAAATGAATCTAGTTTACTGTGTTTTCCGTTTATCTCCTTTTTCCTTTGTTAGAAAAAGGTAATAAGAGATTGGAAAGAACAGAACAGGGATTCATAAGAAAACATAAAGCCAAAGGTAAAAAATAGAAGTTTAAATGTTTCCAACTATCGTCGTGGACGATGTTAGGCTAAGGCAAAACATCGGTGAACGATAGTGGGAGAACAAACTAGGCAGCGCAGTCTAATGCTTAGAAACATTGTGCACGAGCATATGAAGAGTGCAGGTGAAGGGATGCTTCGATATCCATGCGCCACTTCGAATTTTGAAATAATTAGAAAAATGAATGGCCTAATTGCGCTTGCATGTTGATAAAAAAAATTAGACGGCCAGAAGACAAAGAGTCGTCATTGTTCCCCATAAAGCCACAGTTTAGGGGAAGAGAAAGAAACTTTTGTCTTCGCCTCCACTCGTGAAAAATTCTTCTTCCGCCTGTTCTGCTGCCAAGTCCGATCATGGGAGGAAAAGAGATCGACTGGGCCGAACTAGCTGAGCTGTTCCAGCGGGACTTTAGTTATCAGGAGAGTCTCCTAATGGAGCATGAAGTGCTCAACACGACAAGGGGGTTCAGTGGAAACCCCTGCCTGGTGATCATCTAGCCCACCGCTGACCTTTGTTCAAATAGACCTCTCGAAGGGGCAGTGTGTGTGTTCCGGACATAGGTGGAGTACGGGATGATGCTCTCGCCGCAACCGGAGTTTAGAGAGGTCCTGAACTCTTACAAGATCATGCTGACGCAACTTTTCCCTAACAACATCGCTTACATGTACTCCTTCCTGAAACTATTGTAGGCTTAGGAGATACCATGGAGCATGATGTTGTTCAGGAGCCTCTTCAGCTGGATGGCAGTGCTGGGATATGGAGGATGCCTGACCCTGCAGTCGAAGATGAGGAAGGCGATGTTCCCCGGGGCGAGTAGTTCTCACTCAGATTGAAGAGACTACTTCATTGGAGGGGATTTGGGGATTCCTCTGGTGCCCGGAGTTTGCCCCCCCCCCCCCCCGAGTTCATCGAAGAAGCCAAGTGAATGGTTGGAGAGGGTACCCTGAAGAATCTGGAGAGGCTGAAGGGGCAGAACTGGCCCTTGAAAGACTTCCTCAAACATATGAAGAATGACATATCCCTGCACGCCAAGGCGCTGGGGTTTGTCATCTTCAAGGAGGCAAACCCACCCCCTAGCATAGTTCTGATGAAGAGGGCCAGGAGAGGGCATCCTCCAGCCGTCCAGCTCAGTAAGGATGTTACTAAAGAGGTGGAGGAGCAGAAAATAATAGAGGTTCCAGAGCCAATCTATGGTGGAACCGTCGTCGACTTGGTATCACCCCCAAATGATATAGTGGACGAAAGGAGAACCTTGGCCAAGCTGTTTGAAGACGCAGGTAAGAGGATGCAAGCAGCCAAACCCAAGACAGTTCCCAAAAGTGATAAGGGAATGGGGACCATCGTTGGGGAAGATAAAGTAGAGAAAAAGACCGCAGGGGAAGGCTTGGAGAAGGAAACGGAGGGGGAGACTGCAAGCCCCTGCCTGGGCTAGGTGTTCAGCGAAGTTCCCAAGAGGAAGAGGGGACTTCTAGAGAACACGCTTTCAGAGTCTCCCGCAAAGAAGGGAAGGGTCCTGACGGAACAAGAAGGGACCGCCAGGGAGGAGCATGATTGGCAGCGAAGTGTAGAACCCCCATTCAGTGTCAACTTTGTCAGGGAATTCAGAGATGAAGGTTTGAAAGTTGTTGTGGGGACAACAGGGGAAGAAAGAAAGGTAACAATTGTCTCCCAGTAATCATCCGACTGAAGCAACGCCATCGAAGGGGATGTGGGACTGGCCATGGGAGGAGGATTTATGACCAGGGATCTGGAAGAGAAGATGGAGAGATCTTCCACAACAGATGCCTACGTCGGTGTAGTCAACAGGGTGGTCACTGTAAAGATTTTTCACACATTTCCCTTTCAATCCTCTGTAAGCTTACTTGTCTGAGATGCACTAACTCTGTTTTGTTCATCAGGTATTTGCTCGTCTGCCTCTACTTCTGAATAAGGCTTTAAAGACAGAGAAGCAAGTGCTGGAATAAGGAGGTCAACTTCAGCGATAGGTCAAGGAGATTGAGACCTTGAGGATGCAACTTACTGTGAAATCTTCTGAGCGTGATGTTCTACAGGAGGAGTTCATAGTCTACAACTCTGCCATGGGCCTGCTGAGGGCTTATAATAAAGCCCTACGATAGAAGCTGAATAAGGTCTCTAAAGACCAAGAGACTGTTGCTACAAGAAGATCTGTTGTAGCCGTAGAAGCCTACAAGACAAGCTTATAATATAGAAAAGAGAGGTTAGACAGAATCAGGCAGGCCTGGGAAGGCTTGGCCTCCACTTTAATGCGCAAGGGTAAGATCACTACAAATGACCTTACGAAAGTGGAGCCTATCGCATGCCTAGCCGATGATTCCATTCATAAAGAGGACAGGTTGGACTTGGACGATGATTTTATCTATCAGATGTTTGATCTTTTGGATAAGGCCAAAGAAGACCAACTTGCTCCAATGTAAACAAACATGTAACCTCAATTTTGTAATATGAATATACATGAGCGAAAAGTTTTTCTTTCATACCTGTCTTTTGTATCTGTAAGATAAGCATGTACCTTGAATAAACGCAAACTGTATTATATGAGATGTGTTTGAATTCTTGATTGAGCAGTCTAATTTAAAACACCAGTTTACGAGAATGAGCTCCATAACAAGTTCAATCATACAGAGCACCTTTAGAGATGTCCTTAGTGTTTAAGAGGGATTGTCTGACCAAGTGTCAAGAGAACTTGAATAGCTTGAGATATCATATATAGCATTTGGGCTTATAGGACAATTGATCTGAGAGTATTTAGAGCTTTAACCCTCAAACCACGTTCTTTTATGTAAATGTGTGGAAAAATCACATAGTAATAATAGGGACCTAGTCTAGGAGGAGTTATTTGACACAATACTAAAAGGACGGATCGTCTAAAACATCATAGTCGATGTTTATACCTGAGGTATGGGCTGACCTCCGTGAGGGGCTAATCCGAAGATCTATTTCAGAATCATGCCTTTTTATAATCCTGCATAGGAAAGAAGTAATAACAGTAGTAGTGGAGATTCTACCTGGGAGGAGTTATCTGACCTAATACCAAAAGGACAGATCATCTGAAACATCATAGTCAATGTTTGTACTTGAGGTATGGTCTACCCTCCATTAGGGCAGATCCTAGTGGGAAGCGAAGGCACTCTGCTTAGGGGGGACTTGCATCGTATGTAGATAATAGGGATTATCCTAAGGTTACAAGCAAGCCTTCTGGCCTTCTGCTAGCCAGGTGGGCTTATGGAAGGATTCCGAATGTCGATGGGAGACCCCGCCTATCAGGCATAACTAGGCTCGGTGACCTCCATATATGAAGTGTGAGTATAACAGACCATCATGTACGAAGTATGAAAACCTCAGGTATGATAGCTGAAGAGAGGCCAAAGTCATACCTGCCGCATGATGCTTGAATAAAAGATGAGCTGGTCGTGCTTCAGATGATATGAATACCACAATATAAATATTAATGTCTTCAGAATCTCAGAATATAAGATGTCTGAACATATGAAAGAATCCAGGAAGAAAATGTCCCATGAATCTATACAAAATTTTTTTGGATGAATCTGTATAAATGAATTCTATGAAAAGAATGAGGATAGATTACTATTCTGATTCAAGTGTAGAACTTCTTTAGATCATCTTCGCTCCAAGTCCTGGAGAGTTGAGTACCTTCAGAGGTAGTGAGATAATACGCATTAGGAACCCCCAAATTACCCCCAAATTTTCTCACTTGGTGAAATCCCCTCTTTCTAGGAGCTCAGGCCCTCCAATACAGACCTAACCCCTTTTTCGGTCCACTGGATAGCAATGCCCCTTTTTTCTGATGCTATCCGGCAGGCCCCAATCCCAGAAGACTTCAGGCCACCTCGGCTTGAAGCCTACAGGGTACTACTGACCCCCTCAAGCAAGTTCAAGGGTTTGAAGCTGTTGTCTGCTATCGTCAGCCCGATGAAGCCACAAAATGCCACCTCTTGGCCAACACTCTGAAAGGGCCAGTATTCAGCTTGTTCGTCAAGCTTCCCAGAGGTCACATTTGCTCATAGGAGCATCTAAAATGGGAGCTGATCACCCACTTCATCGACTGAATGCAAATGATCGTCTCTGACATGGTACTCGCCAACATTAAGCAAGCCAAAAAAGAAAGTCAGCGAGATTAAACCAACAGTTTCTTCGCTACGGCAGTAGAAGTAGAGGACATCGACCCCACTATGGCCATGTATAATTATCGGGGGGGTCTCAAGAGTGGGGATTTGTTCAAGTCTCTACAACTAGCCAAGCCCCGAAGCTACCCAGAGTTGGTATCCAGAGCTAGTCAGTTCGTGTAGTTGGAAGACACTGAGGCTTCTCCCCCTGAAGTTTCTGGAGCCAGGAAGGAAAAGAAGAAGAAACATCGGGGTGACAAATCATCATCCACAATGAACTATAGGGGAAAGAATCCTGGCAGGGATGACAGGCGACCATGTCGGACTCATAAGCCAAAGCACTTCTTTTCCCGACCACTTACCAAGGTTTACGCAGCTGCCATGAAGTAAGGTTGGGTTTGCCCGTAGGACCCAAAAACCAACACTGCCAGTTCGAGTGGCTCCAAAAAACTACTGCGAGTTCAGTAGGAACTACAGGCACAGGATTCACAAGTGTCATGCATTAAGGGCCCTACTCAACAAGTTGGCGGATCAAGGCAAGCTCAAAGAATTCATGCTAACGGCCCCTATATTCAATACTGTGCAGAAGGATAAGGCCCTAGAAGATGTGGAAGCTCCAATCCAAGCTTTACCACCGCCAGGACCTAGTCAGCCTATGCAGTACTCCTACTCTCCTGCTGCAAGAACGATCAATGTCATCTTTAGCTTTGATCCTGTTACTACTCGTCGCCAGGTGATTGAAGTGGGTGGCATATCACATCAGCCTTCTTTCTCAATCCCGCTCACTTTCTGTCAGGGAAATCCGCACAATAACTCGATAGTGGTCACTGCCCGCATTGCCAATTTCGATGTTCGAAGGGTGCTCCTTGACTCAGGAAGTGCGGTCGATGTCCTGTTTGAAAACACCTCCTTCAAACGGGGCTCAAGGAAGCGAACCTCTTCCATGCAGGAACCACTTTGTTGGGTTTCTCTGGAGAGAGGGTTCAGCCATTGAGATTCATCTCTCTACCAGTTTCCTTCAGTAATGACAATGGTCATGCCTTGAGTATGGTGAACTTCGCCATCATCAAAGCCAAGTCAGGCTATAACGCCATCCTCGGAAGAATAACTCTTAACTCCTTCGGGATGGTGATCTCCACGCCACACCTCTACGTGAAGTTCTCTACATCCAGCGGTGTTGTCACAATCAGAGGAGACATCAAGCAGGCTAACCAATGTTTTCAAATCGCCGCACAGCTCGTCGTCGATCAACTAGACCCCAGGGAGTTTGAACCTATTGTACTGCAGGAAGGGGTCGTTAATGTACCTTTTAGGGGAGAGGATTTTTCTAAAGTTGTAAATTTATCTCCCTCTATGAATGAGAAGCAGCAAGCAGATATTACTGCCTTACTTTCTGAGTACATAAATATTTTTGCTTGGTCCTCTGAAGATATCTTAGAAGTTGACAGGACTATTTGTGAATATTACTTGAATGTGCCTGTTAATTGCACTTCCACAAAACAAAAGAAGAGTCATGGCTGGAGAAAGACAGAACGCCATCGAGAGATAACTCATCAGTTTAAAGATACTAATAATTAAGCAGAATATGAAGCTCTCATCATAGGGTTGGAATTCCCCCTTGGAATAACAGTAAACTGCATACAAGTGTTTAGCGACTCATAATTGGTCGTCAATCAAATCAATCGTATGTACGAAATAAAGGACAAAGTCTTAAAAATGTATCTGGGAAAGGCCCAGTCTCTGATCTGCTAGTTTGATGAGTTCTCTCTAACGCATGTTCCTAGGGAGGAGAACTGAGTGGCGGATCAACTCGCCAAAGGGGGGCTCCCCAACTTTCATCAGCACCAAACATCACAGAAGCCCAGCTATGAGTGTACGAAAATTCATGACACTGAACATCCACCTTATTGGATGGATGGAATCCTTGATTCCCTAAAAAATAGAGTACAACCCAGCAACCAACAAGAAGCAAAGAGGCTGAGACTCGAATGCACCAAATACATCCTCATCGGTGAAGAACTCTACAGAAAGTCTTATGTCATGCCACTTATTAAATGCTTGAGGCCTGAGGAAGCTCAAGGAGTCATAGAGGCTATTCACAAAGGGAAATGCAAAACTCACACTCGAGGCTGAAGATTGGTCATGTGAATCCTGCATCAAGGATTCTTCTAGCCTAACATCCATAAAGATGCTCAAACGTTCGTGGAGACATGTCCTCAATGCTAGTATTACGGTGATATATATAGACGGTCTGCTAGTTACCTCAAACTCATTAATTCATCTTAGCCATTCATAGTCTAGGGGATCAATTTTTTTGGGCTGATGCCTATTGCTATCAGATGCTACAAGTGCATATTGGTCACTATTGATTACTTTACTAAGTGCATAGAAGCAAAGCCTCTTGCTTAACCTACTGCTCAAAATGTAGAGAACTTCCTATGGGCAAACATTGTCTGCAGGTATGGTGTGCCAATGGTGATCATCATAGATAATGACACTCCATTTGCCAATCAACTGATCTGAGACTTCTGCAGTAAGCATCAGATCAACCTCAAGTATGCCTCAGTTTGACACCCCCACACCAATGGATAGGCAAAAGCCACTAACAAAAATATTCTGAATATTTTGAAGAAGCGCCTGGATGGTGCCAAAACCCACTGGCCAAATGAATTATTAAGTGCCCTATAGGCTTATAACACAGCTCCATCCAAAGTAACCTAAGAATCCCCTTTCTCTTTGGCCTTCAGAATGGACATTGTTATACCAATCGAACTGGAACACTACTTCCCAAGACTGAGGCAACTGCCAACTTTGATCTCGAAGATTTGCAAACCTGGATCTTCTAGAATAAAAAAGGCACATGGCTGCACTCAAACGCCTGGAACATAAGCGTTGGATTGAACAATACTTCAACCATAGGGTCAAACCCTAAAGATTCGCTCAGGGTGACCTAGTACTCAAACGATGACTACTTGCTGGCAGCAACATCTGTCAGTGTGCCACGACCTCATTATTTTCAATACAACATGCTTCTTCCAGGCACATAAACCAAAGGTCCACGTGCTTCAGCCAACACAGACCCCTAGAAGAATTACTAGAATCAAGAAATAAAGTTTTCCTTCCACTACTTCCAGCTCCTTCAGTGACCAATAGCAGTAGGACCACCAATGCGGACTCAGCAATTGAATATTTTACCCTCTTTCGGCAAATTCAGGATGAGCTCTACTGCCTCCTACCTATAAAAGCTTTTGAATAGGCTTCAGGTGGGAAGGGAGAGGAGGCAGAAAAAAGAGTTGGATCAGCTACGTCTTTATCCTTCTGCAACTTGTAATAGAGCTTGAGATAAGGAAGCTCTTTCCCTTTTTCTCTCTTTCTCTCTCTCTTTTTTCTTTTCACATTGTACTGGTCTTTACGACCACCCCCATTCTTTACCACCAAAATTATCTCACTGATCATTTGTGGACGTAGGGGATCTTCTCCCTAAATTATCTTAAATCTCTGTGTGCTGTTTTGGGTGCGTATTACTCTTATTTAAGCCTTAATCATCAGGCTTAGCTGTCCGCATGTTGTCATTTCTCGGGACTCTCTTTCTCTTTGTGTTTCTCGGAATCCTCTACTTCCCACATCAACAGCTTTAGGGTTAGGCCATTGGGCTACGAGCTTCGAGCTTCGACCTTCGGGCATCGGGCTTCAAGCTTCGAGCTTCTAGCTTCCAGCATCGAGCATCGGGCATCGGGCATCGGGCTTTGGCTTTGGGCTTCAGGCTTCGGGCTTCGTGTATCTGGCTATGGGCTTCGGGCTTCAGGTTTCATGTTTTGGCCTTCGAGATACAGGCTTCATGCTTAATACTTTGGGGATCGAGCTTCATGCTTTGGTCTTGGGCCTTCATTTTGGACTTCAGATTTCATGTTTTGGCCTTCGAGATGTAGGCTTCATGCTTAAGGCTTTTGGGATTGAGCTTCATGCTCCGTTCTCGGGCCTTTATTTCAGACTTCAGGCTTTAGGCTTGAGCCTTTAGGCTTTAGGCTTTAAGCTTGAGCCTTTAGGCTATGGGTTTTATGTTTTAGGCTAGTGCTGACAGAGTTTGATCTTCAGGGCTTGGGATCCAGGCTTGGGCTCTCAAGTTTCAAGCCTTAGACTTCAACTTTGAGGCATTAAGCTTTAAGGTTTAGGCATGGGCCTATACACTTTACCTTTTGGCTTTCGGGCTTTAGGTTTTAAGCTTCAAGCTTGTGCCATCCGATTTTGATCTTCATGGTTAAGGATTACAGCTTGGGCCTTCGGGATTCAAGCTTTGGGCTTCGACTCTTGGCCCACCAAGATTTGGGCTTAGGCTTTTGGGCTTCTAGCTTTGGACTTCAAGCTTCGGGCTTCAAAATATGAGCTTGGGCCGTCGGACTTTAGGCTTCAAGCTGCGAGATTCTGTCATCGAGATTCAGGCTTATGCTATGGCTTTCTAACTTTGGGTTTTAGGCTTTAGGTTAGAGATTCGAGCTTAGGCCTTCGGGGCTTGAGGCTTCAAGCTTCGGCTTTTTTGCTTTAGGATTTGGGTTTAGGCCATTGTGCTTCTAGCTTGAGCCTTTAGGCTTTGGACTTTGGGCTATAAGGTTGGGCCTTCTAGCTTTAGGCTTAAGCTTATGGGTTTTAAGCTTGGGCCTTCAGGGTTGGGTCTTTGGACTTGGGTCTTTGATCTTTGGACTTCTGGCTTAGGCCTTCGAACTTCAGGCTTTGGGCTTCCAACTTTTGTCTTCAAGCTCAGACTTACGGGCTTTGGGCTTAATGCTTAGGGTTGGGACTTCAAGCTTGGATGTTTATGCTTCGCGCTTAAAGCATTGAGCTTCGGGATTCAGGCTTCGGGCATTGGGCTTAAGGCTTTAGGCTATCGGGCTTTGGGATTTAGGCATTTACCTTGGGGTTTTGGGCTTCGAGCTTAAGACTTTGGGCTTCGGGCTTGGGACATCGGGCTTTAGTCTTCGCGCATCTAACTTTGGGATTGAGCTTGTATGCTTCAGGGTTCGGGCTTTGGGTTTTGATCTCCAAGGATGGGCCTTCGAGCTTCGGGCTTAATGCTTAGACCATTGGGCTTTGTGCTTCAAGCTTCCGTCTTTGGGCCTCGAGCTTTGTTTCTGGGACATCTGGACTCATCTATAGGCATCCAGCTTTAATCTTCAGGCGTAGACCTTTGGCCTTCTAAATTGGGCCAGGGGTTTTGGGATTAGGCCTTCAGGTTTTGGTCTTTAGCCTTGAGTCATGGGCCTTCAAGGTTCGTACCTTGGACTTGAGCCTTGGGGTTAGGCCCTTAGGCGTCAGAATTCAAGCTTTGACATTTGGGATTCAGAATTTGGGCTTCAAGCTTCGGCTTGTAGGATTCGAGCTTCATGCTTAAGGCTTTCGGAATCCAACTTTGCCCTTCGTGTTTGGACCTTCTCAGTTTGGGCATTAGCCTTTGGTCTTCGAGCTTTAGGCTTTGAACTTTGGGGTTTAGGCTTTAGGTTTTTGGCACGCCGCCCCGAAATCCTGACTATCTACTAAAAGATGGTCACTTATTCAAGGGCACTAGGTTGTGTGTACCCCAGTCCTTACTTCGAGATTATTTGATCCGTGAGATTCACTCTGGAAGACTGCCAGGACACTTTGGAAGGGACAAGACAATAGCCATGGTTCAGGATCGTTTCTACTGGCCAAGTCTTAGGCGAGATGTGGCTCGTGTTGTTTCCCACTGTAGGGTTTGTCAAACAGCCAAGAGCTTTTACAAGAGAGCAGGACCTTATACGTCGTTGCTAATACCTCACAAGCCATGGGAAGATCTGAGCATGGATTTTGTGCTAGGTTTACCACGCACAATGCGAGGACATGAGCTCAAAAATGGCACATTTCATCCCGTGCTCTAAGACTTCGGATGCTTCGCGTGTAGCAACACTTTTCTTTCATGAGATTATCCGTCTCATGGACTTCCAAAAACTATGGTATCTGATCGTGATACTCGGTTTGTAAGTTACTTTTGGAAGATGCTATGGAAGAAGATCGGTACTAAGCTACTATTTTCTACTACCTATCACCCACAGACAGATGGGCAAACAGAAGTTGTTAATTGGAGCTTAGGAGACTTACTACGATGTCTTGTTGGTGATGTTGACGTAGGATATGGGAGTCCCAGGAAACACTAGAGAGAAAGAGAGTTCCAGGAGACGGCGACGTGCAAAGGAATAAGCCAGTTAACGGAAGCTCAGCAGGGGAGTGAATTCAAAGCATTCAGAGAAACACATAGAGGTTTAAGGTGGTTCAGGGAGATAATCCCTTACGTCCACCGGACGATCAGCGAAAGGGGTTTCACTAATGAAGAAAGGTAGCCTTGGAGGCTTGTACAATAATTTCCTTGGGGAGAAGAAAGAAGAAAAGAAGAGAGCTCCACAGTTGGGGCTCTGTTACAATGAGAGTGAAGAGATCTTCTCCTATTACTTGACGCCTCTGCCCTTCCTTTGTGGGGAACTATTCAGCGGTATTTGTAGCTGGTGGAGTGCGTGGCTTCACCCGGGTTTTTAGAAGAAAAGGTGATGGACAAGCTCTAGGTTCACGCCGCTTGTTGGCTGCCGGAGAGGCCTGATGCCGTAAAAATGAGGGTGATATCTTTTGATATTTGTACTTCTTCTGGAGATCCGTGGTGGCCGGAGCATGTGGATCCTTGATTTGCAGGTCTGGAAAAAGGTGCCTTGTACGGGAAATGACATGATTAGGTGGAGCTAACTGTGACAGGCGTTGTTTCGTAACCTCGTACCCGATGTTACCAGGGATGATCCTGGCTTATCGGGCAAGAAGTTGGGTTGAACCCTCGTGTCCGAGGTTTGACTTGATCAAAGGTCCTGCAAAGTCAGATAGATGAGTCAGCAAATAAGTCAAAGTCAGATAGATGAGTCAAATGAGTCCGGAGAAGAGGAAGTCAAGGGGCCTACTCCCGTCGGGGCTTCTTTTAGTGAAGAAATGGGAGTCCCGGCAACTAAGGTTGCCAGTGTTCTAGCGCGAGCACTGGAGTCCGTGCAGGAGCCAGTAGACACGGATGCTGCTGAAGTGGTGGTGGTTTCTGATTCTTCTATTAAACTGCCTCAAAAGCCAGGGAATTGAAGGAGGTGGCATTGATGAGTGAGACAGTTACAGGGGAGACGTTAGCGCCTGAGAAGGTCTTTCTCAAAGATGAAGAGGTGGAGCGACTTCTTCCCAGGTTTGGGGTCCCTGAAGGGGGTGTGAAGAAATCTCCCCTGCTGGTTTGTGGTCTTTCTTTCCTTGGTGTCCCAGTTTCCGCTTCTGAGAAGAAAATGAAGCCTCTCCTCCTTTCTCTCCCTTCATTGAGCCCCCGAAGTGATGAGGAGAAGGAAGAGAAGGATAAGAGGGGCGAGTGGGAGGAAGGCAACAAAATGGAAGAGGTGGCTAAAGGGAAGAAGGGGGAGTCCCTTCTTACTGCCTCTGTAAGCGCTCCTGGTGTTGAAGGACCAGGAGGCAAGATGGAAGAGGCGATTAAGGAGAAGGGGAAGGTCCTCCCAGCTACCTCCAGCACTGCCTTCGGCACCGAAGGGGCATGAAGTGTGTTGGGAGACAGATTATTCGAGATAAGGAGGGAAGAGGAGAAGATTTTGGGGAACACCTCTGAGGTTCTGGAGGTGGTAAAATTTCTGAACGGCAAAGAGGAAGGGGAGGCCCGCCACCTTCAGAGAATAAGGGAGTTGGAGGGCGCTTTATCTCAAGTTACAAAGTGCTCTCTGAGTGATCATAAGGAGGAGCTGGGGAATTTGCACTAATTGGAGGATATGTTGGCTTCCCTGGCTCTGGTTAACAAAGAGTGGGCTAAGAAGAGTGAGGCTGCGAAGGGAGAATTCCATCGCAGTCTATTAGATGTGAATCAGGCCCACTCTTCCCATATCAAATACCTTCAAAAGAGAATAAGGGAGTTGGATAATGAGAGGGAGGCTTTGAGAGAGGAAAGAAGGCGACTGAGGGAGGAGCTGGCCAAGGCCAGGGAGGCTTTGTCGGGGGCAAAGGAGGCGGTCTTCGAAGCTTGCCGTCGGGAGGAGCTGCTGAAGTCTGAGGTCCATTCTTTGCGGGCCTTGGTGGAAAACAACTCTGGATGGCGGGAACGACGTATGGAGAATCTGGAGGAAGCGGTGAGGAGGGCGGTGAAGATTGTCAGCGCCTCACCGGTGGGTCACCATGTGAAAAGTCAGGCTGCTTTCGATGTTCTTCTGCAGACGTTGGTTGATGGGAACATCCTTGATCAGGAGAGCATCAGAAGCCTTGCGGTTCTTCCCTTCTGTGGTCCTAAGCGGGAGCCACTGCCCAGAGGAGATTCCTCCACCAAAGTCCTATACGGGTTGGGGGAATCAACCGTCTTCCCTCCGTAGGAGTCCTGAAGAAGGCCAGACCACTCCTCCTGAGGCCAGATGGTTGGGACGAACGCTCCCTCCCCCAGTCCAGCAGCAGGATCAGCTAAGGGGCCAGAAGTGACCTGCTTCCACCCTCAACCAGTTCCTCAGCCTAATATGTTTAAAGGAACTATAGTCAAGGTAGGATGAGATCTGGTGGTTCCTTGGGTGGTCTGCTGCCCGTGGTCAGGAGAGTAATAGATTGGTCTCAAAGAGGAAGTCTCCCTCAACTTTGAGATCAAAGCTATCATGATCGGTGTCTAAGTTCTGAAGCCTTGTATTTTTATTTGTTTTTTCTTGTACTCATGAGAGAAACATGTAAGGACAAAAAGTAAAATTGTAATAAGTTTTATCATTAATGAAAATACACTTTTCTTTTCAAAAACTTGCTATGAATGAATTCTTGTTTGTATGTCTCTTTTTTCGTGTTTGAAATGGGTACCACAAAGTTTAGAAAAGAGGACATGAATTCATAAGTATGAAAGTAAAAATTCAACTGTTGAACTAAGTGAAATTCTAAGTGGAAAGGGAGAGGTATTTATCCTCGGGCACGATAGTAAAATATTGGGCGAGGATAATAAAAAAGGTCATCCCTTGAATCCTCGTGCACGATAGTTACTATCATGGATGACATTACGAAGGAACGGGGAGAAGAGATGCTTTGGAACCCGTGCATCGCTTCAAAGTCCGTGCGTTGCTTCGAGTTCTGAGATTGTCAGAAAGTATGAATGGCTTGATTGCGCTCACATGCTGATCAAGGAGATCAATCGGTCAGGAGGTGAAAGGACACAGTTATTTCTCTTTCAAAAGGGGTTCCCTCAAGAGGAGCAGCTGGCGCGCCTTTCATCTCCAAACCCTAAGAGAGGAGAAAAAGGAGAAGAGACCTCACCCTTGTTCCTTGTGAGACTAAGCCATGGGAGGAGAGATTGAGTGGGCCGAGCTAGTCACCCAATTCCACAAAGACTCCATCTATCAGGAGAGTCTCTTGATGGAGCATGAGGTGCTCAACACCACTAGGGATTTCAGGGGAAATCCCAACCTGACTGTTATCCCTCCTTCCACTGACCTCCGATCGAACCGTCCTCCCCAGGGGGACGTCTGCGTATACCGTGCTCAAGTGGAGTACGGTCTGCTGTTGCCACCGCATCTGGAGTTCAAGAAGATCCTGAACTCCTTTCAGCTTGTCCCTGCACAACTTTCTCCCAACGCCATTGCCTACGTGTATTCCTTTTTGAAGTTATTACAAGCTCAAGAGATATCGTTGACTCTGACGTTGTTCAGAAGTTTGTTTAGTTTGATTGTAGTGCCAGGGTATGGGGGTGTTTGACCTTGCGGTCGAAGTCGAGGAAGGCCATGTTTTCGGGAGCGAGTAGTTCCCACTCTGATTGGAGGGACTACTACTCCTTCGTCAGAGGCAATTTTGGAATCCCTTTGATGCCCGGGGTGTGTCCCCCTCAGTTCACAGGTGATGTCAAGTGGGCACAGGATGGGATACCCTGAGGAATCTGGAGAAGTTGAAGGGGCAGAGTTGGCCCTTAAAGGATTTTTTGAGGCATGTAAGGAATGACATATCCTTACATGCCAAGGCGCTGGGATACAACGTCCTCAAGGAAGTTGTTCCACCTTCCGGCGTAGTTGTGATGAGGAGGGCCAGAAGGGGTCATCCTCCTGCCACCCAACTCAGTAAGGAGGCCGCTGGGGAGGGGGAAGGAGAAGAAACAAGGGTTCCAGAGCTAGTTTGTGGTGGAGCCATTGTCGATGAGGTATCCTCTCCTGAGGATGCTATAGACAACAAAAAAAATGTTGGCTGAGCTGGGCTATACAAGAAAGGGTAAGGAACCCATCCCGGCTGCCAAGCCCCAGGCAATCCCTAAAGTTAAAACAAGGATTGTCATAGGGGAGAAGAAGGAAGGGAATAAGGCCGACGAAGGCCAAGAAAAGGTGAAGGTTGAGGGACCTTGCCTGGATTTGGTTCCCAAGGAGGTCCATGGAGAAAAGAGGGGTTCCTCCGGGAACACAGAGCCCGAGCCCCTACAAAAGAAGGCAAGGAGTGTGGAGGAGAGGGGTTTCACTGCCGGAAAAGAGCATGAATGGCAGCGAAGTGTAGAGCCCCCTTATAGTACCAATTTTGTCGGAATCTTTGGGGATGTAGGTACGAGGTTGGAAATGAGGACGATAGGGGACGATAGGGGATGATAGAAGAATGACCGTCCTCACCATGACATCCGAGAATAAGGGTCAGGTCTATCGAGGAGAGGTAGACCTGACTCAAGGAAGAGACCTGGTATCAAGAGATTTGGAGGAGAAGACGGAGGCAACCTCCACACCAGATCTGTTCTCAGGATGCGCAAATAGGATAGCCACGATAAGGATCTCTTTTCAAGCTTCCCTATTTAGTTTAATCCTGCGAATTGACTTGTTGCCACTGTAGGTTCTTGCTCACTTGTCGTTGGCTCTGAACAGGGCTCTGATGACCGAAGAGCAGGTGGTGGAGCTAGGGTCTCAGCTTGCGGCAAAGTCTTCACAGCTTGATGCCGTTGAAGGGGAAAAGGTCAAGCTGCTTGAGGAGAAGAATAAGTTGCAAGAGGAGAGGGCTAAGCTGCAAGAGGAACTTTCAGTCCGTCAGTCTGCCTTGGTCGCCGCGGAGGTTGACAATAAAGCCCTGGAGAAAAAGCTCGTCGAAGTCGCCGAACAGCAGGAAGCCCTTATCGCCGAGAAGTCCATGGCTACTGTTGAGGCTTACAAGACAAGTCTTCCCTGCAGGAAGTTAAGGTTAGAAGGGATCAGACGCTCATAGGAGGGATTGACTTCCACTTTAATCCAAGGGGGGAAGGTTACTGCTGCCGAACTTGGAGAAGTGGACCCCTTCCCTTGCATGGCCGCTGATCAAACTTACAAAGAGGAGGGTTTTGACCTTTCTGACGACCTTATCCATCATGTATTTAGGCTTTTGGATAGGACCGGCAGATGGTAACTCATTCTTTTTGTAAGGATAGTGAATTGTAATACCTCTTTTATAATTTCTTGATAATTAATAAAAAAGGAATTTGTTTCTTCATACCTATTTTACTCTGATATGTATGTAATGAGCAGGTACATTTGTATGAATTTGAGATATTCTGACTGGTTCTAAAAGAAAACCCCCTTAATAAGATAATAAAGAGCTTTTGAACCACATAATAGCTCAAGTTCAAATTTGAAATGCCTCGACTGGGGTTCTGAGAGAAAAACCCCTTAATAAGATAATAAAGAGCTTTTGAACTACATAATAGCTCAAGTTCAAATTTGAAATGCCACGAATGGGGTTCTGAGAGAAAACCCCTTTAATAAGATAATAAAGAACTTTTGAACCACATAATAGCTCAAGTTCAAATTTGAAATGCCTCGACTGGGATTCTGAGAGAAAAATCCTTAATAAGATAATAAAGAGCTTTTGAACCACATAATAGCTCAAGTTTAAATTTGAAAAGCCTTGACTTGGGGTTCTGAGAGAAAAACTCCTTAATAAGATAATAAAGAGCTTTTGAACCACATAATAGCTCAAGTTCAAATTTGAAAGGCCTCAATTGGGGTTCTGAGAGAAAAACCCCTTAATAAGATAATAAAGAGCTTTTGAACCACATAATAGCTCAAGTTTAAATTTGAAACTCCCTGAAATCCATATAGGTAAGGGATAATGATAACAGGAAGGATTCCGCCCAGGAGGGGTTATCTGACCCAATGCCAAAAGGACTTTCGTCTTAAAACATCGTGCACGGTATTTGTACTTTTGGGAAAGTGCTGACCTCGGGGATCCCCTTCATTAGGGTTGTAGATACTTCTTTGTAAACCTACACAGGGAAGAAGAAATAATAATAGTGGAGATCCTGCCTAGGGGGAGTTATCTGACCCAATGCCAAAAGGACCTGTTCGTCTGAAATATCTTGTACGATGTTTGTACTTGAGGCAAGGGCTAACCCTCTTGGAATGGCAAATCCTAGTGGGAAGCAAAGACACTCTGCTTAGGGAGGACCTGTATCATGAGTAGATGATAGGGACTGCCCTAAGGTTATGAGCAGGCCTTCAGACCTTCCGCTAGCTAGATGGGCTTATGGAAGGGTCCCAAATATTTGTAGGAAACCCACTTGTCAGGCATAACTAGGCTTGATGATTGCCGTATAAGGAAGGTTAGTTATTATGGGCTCATCATGCGTGAGGTCCGGTACCTCAGGCACGATGGTCGAGACTTGAGTTTTGAAACCATACCTGAGCAACATTTAGGTCTATAGGAATATCTCAGTATGCATTGATAGGCGTAAGATTCAGTCATAAGAACTTTGGAGTTCGAAAAATATAACCTTTTAGGATGATATAAAGAAATCTAGATGTTTGAAGAGTATCCTTGTACTTATTGATTGAATTTGTGTAACAAATTTCTGAATAAATCTGTACAAAATGAATGATGTATAAGGAGTATCAAGATGAACTGCCATCAGAGTCTACGCATAGAATTTCTTTAAGTCATCCCCACTCCAAGTTCTGAGTAGTTGGATGCCTTCAGAACTCGTGAGATAGTGTGCGTTTGGTCCAGCAACCTCGCGCACGATGTAAGGGCTTTCCCAAACCCCCAAATTGCTGCCAGCAAGAAGTCGTTGCTTGAGAACCAAGTCTCCCTGAATAAAGGTTCTGGGGTTAACCCTTTGGTTGAAATATCGTTCCATTCGATGCTTATGGTCCAGGAGCTTGAGTGTAGCCAATTCTCCTCTCTGTTCCAGGAGATCCAGTTCGATCCGTCGTGAGTCATCATTTTCATTTATCCATGTTTGCAAAGCCTCAGGTTTGAAGTTGGCTGCAGCCTCTATTCTGGGAGAGAGGTGCTCCAGCTCAACTGGTATGACAGCGTCCATCCCAAATAAGAGGAAAAAAGGGGACTCTTGGGTAACCTCAGAAGGAGTCGTATTGTAAGCCCAAAGGGCACCTGGTAATTCTTCCAGCCAGTGGGCTTTGGCGCCGTCTAGGCATTTCTTCAGAATGTTTAGGATGTTCTTATTAGCGGCTTCCGTCTGTCTGTTGGTATGTGGGTGCCAAATATATGCGTATTTGAGATTGATCTGGTGTTCTCCGCAGAAATCATGGATCCTCTGATTGGCGAATGGAGTGCCATTATCTGTGATAATCACCATTGGTATGCTATACCTGCAGACGATGTTGGCCCAAAGGAAATTTTCCACATTCTGAGCAGTGGGTTGAGTGAGCGGCTTAGCTTCAATCCACTTTGTGAAGTAGTCGACTGCGATGAGTATCCACTTGTAGTTCTTCATGGCTGTAGGCATCGGGCCTAGGAAAACCAGCCCCCAAATAGCAAAGGGCCAAGATGAATTAATAGGTTTGAGATAACCTGCGGGTTGCCTCTGCATGTCGGCGTAGTATTGACATTGAGAACACTTCTCCTCAAACACCTGAGCGTCCTTGTGGATGTTGAGCCAGAAGAATCCTTGGCATAGGATTCGCATAACCAGGCTTCTGCCGCGGGCGTGGGTTCCACACTCCCCTCGGTGTATTGCTTCCATGACCTTTTGGGCCTCTTCTAGTCTCAAACACCTGGTCAGAGGCTTGGCATATGATCTCCTATAGAGCTCCCCATTGATGAGGGTGTACTTGCACAAACAAGTTTCAGCTTCTGTGCCTCGTGTCTGTTGTCTGGCTGAATCCCATTTTTTAAGTAATCCAGGATCCTGTCCATCCAGTAAGGTGGTCGCTCCTCAGGAGAAACTTCAGCGCACTCGAAACTAGGCCTTTCAAACACCTGAGTCAGGCGGAGGTCTGTCCCTCCTTTGCGAGCTGGTCCGCCACTTTGTTCTCTTCCTGGGGGATGTGTATCAAGGAGAAATCCTCGAATTGAGATATCAGGGACCTGGCTAGTTGCAGATATTTCTTCAATACCTCATCCTTTGTCTCAAATGCACGGTTCATCTGATTGATGACTAACTGGGAATCACTAAACATCTGTATACGCCTTATAGCCATGCTAAGCGCAAAGTTGAGTTCTGCAATAAGGGCCTCATATTCTGCTTGGTTGTTTGTTGCTTTGAACTAAAGTGTCACAACTTGATGTAGCGTAGCCCCCATTGGGCTAGTTAAGAGGATCCCTGCCCCTTGGGATCGTAATTCAGATGCACCGTCAACATAAAGGGACCAGAGGTTTGCCAGGGACCTGGCAAGTGGCGGCTCTGAAGTAAAAAGTTCAGCGATGAAGTCCGCCAGGGCTTGAGCCTTGATTGCTGTTCATGGGACAAATCTGATATCGTACTCACCCAGTTCAATAGACCATTTGAGTAATCTTCCTGAAACCTCAGGGGTGTGTAGTATCTTCAGTAGTGGTTGATCTGTGACAACCTAGATAGTGTGAGATTGGAAATAAGGCCGTAGCTTCCTGGCAGTCGTCAGGAGGGCCAAGGCGAGCTTCTCCAAAGTGGGATACTGACTTTCGATGTCCAGGAGCATGTGACTGATGTAGAAGATTGGGTGTTGCACCCCCTTTTCATCATCTAAGAGGATTGTTGAGACTGTAGTGTCAGATACTCCCAAATAAAGAGATAGGATCGTGTCTTCCCTCGGTGCTACTAGTATCGGAGCCGAGGTAAGATATTTCTTCAACTCTGTAAAGGCTAATTCGCACTCGTCAATCCATTCCCCTTTCTTGTTGTTGCGCAGACACCGAAAGAATGGAGAGCATCGATCACCAGCCTTCGAGATGAACCTGCCCAGACTGTTGATCCATCCTGCTAGCTTCTGAATCTCTTTGGTTGTCTTTGAGGAGGGCATGTTCAGAATAGCCGATATTTTATAGGGATTGACCTCTATCCCTTTGGCAGAGACTAAGTATCCCAATAATTTTCCCGAAGCCGCACTGAAGGTACACTTAGCAGGATTAAGCTTGAGGTTGTATCTTCGAAGGGTATCGAGCATTTCCCTGAGATCACTGTGTTGGCCCAGAGACTTCCCAAGAGGGGGGTGAATTGGGATTATAAAAAATTTAAAATGATTTCTTTTAGTTAAGAAAAAGAAGGAATAAGAAGAGGTATACTTAAGTTTGTCAAATTGTCCAAGTACACTGAGTTCAGAGATCACCTGAATAAGAAAAGGCTGTGCAGAGAATTTTACCCGAACAGACCGGTTGATTTTGAGAATTGACCAAAGTTCACAGAGCAGTGCAGAAAAATTTTCCCGAACAATCCGGTCGATTTTGGGAATCGACCAAGTTTCACAGAGTAGTGCAGAAAATTTTTCCCGAACAATCCGGTCGATTTTGGGAATCGACCAAGGTTCACAGAGCAATGCAGAAATGAATCAACAGAGACCAGAAATAATAATTTTAGAGTTTATTATTTATATATCTGTTATTAATAAAAA
>KZ451911.1:4049984-4105662 GCA_002786265.1 Apostasia shenzhenica
AAAGGAAACAAAACAGTGAAAGCTCAGCTAATGAAAAAACTGAAAGCTGTGACAAATCCGAAAAACCAAGAAGGAATGTAAACAATAAGAATTACTGGTCTTGGTTTTCAGAACAGTGAAAAATGCAGCACTCTTTCTTCTTTTGTTTCTCCTTGAGAAGATTTGATTGCAAGTAGAAGCTTAAAAGAGAGCTGGAAGATTTTCGGGCAGGAAGAAGTTAGCTAAAATGCAGGAAATGAATGCTTTTATTTACTTACAGCAGGTGGTAAGCAAGAAGCAGGATACATTTGCCCTTTGATTGAGTTAGCCAATTGTAGACAAGCATTTTGACATGTCATACAAGTGGTTCAATGGGAAAACAGCAAGCAGAGGGCATTTCAGACATTTCTGGAAGATGAAATGTCCTGAGGACCGTTGGAGGCAGAAATGGTACAGCAGATTTTAAAACTTAAGATAATGATTGAGTTCTTCCAAGCTTGAAACAAGGGAAATAAAAAAAGAATAAACCTGGGAAAGAAGGCTGAGGAAAAAACATAGAATAAAGGTTTGTCCCTTTCCCATAAACAGGCATGCTAGTGGGTTTTTGTTTTTAGCAAAAGGAATAAATTAATAAAGTGGCTAAAACACCCAAGTTTTCACCCAAGAAATAAAACAATGAGAAGGTGCCACCTGGGATAGATTAAAACAGATCTAACAAGTTTAGGTGGACAAAATATTTAGCATGATATTTAAGAATAGCTGAAATAAACAAGTGCAAGGGGAAGTGCAAATATTTTCCATTTTAATAATGAACAAAGAGTAAAGAAATAGTTTTTGAGGAATAAAAAATATTTTTAAAGTGGGCTGCAAGGAACAAGATAATGGAAATAAGATATTCTCAATTTTTGGAAATTTGGAAGGCCAAACGGTCAGCTTTGCAGCTGAGTTTGGGCCAGTCCAGAGAGATCCGGTCGATTTTGGAAATCGACCGGTTTTTCCTGCAGCTCAAGGAGATAAATTTTTCAACAAGAATAAACAAGGAATGGATAGACCTTAGGCTAACTAAGATTGAGTACAAGTTAAATCCTTGGCAAAAACATGCATGCTTACAATTAAGTCCTAGAAAAGAATAATGAAAGAGAACCAAGTAATAAGCTTCTTTTCTTGAACTTGAACTTGGACTTTCACCTTAATCATAATATAAATGACCTGAAAGCACACTTAGTAAGATGATTAGTCCATAATGCTAAATTAATTGTATTCATCAAAATTAAGAGGTTCAACACACTGAGGTGCTCTGTCAAGGTTTTGCTTTTGACCAGGATATCGTCTACGTAAGCTTCGAGAATCCTTCCCCTTTGGCCTTTAAAGACGGCATCAATCATGCTGTTGTAGTAGTAAGTGCCGTAATCAGTGATGAAAGCAGTCTTCTCCTCATCTTTCTTGGCCATCCAGATCTGATGGTACCCAGAGAAAGCATCCAGGAAGCTCATAACCTCATACCCGAAGGTACGATCTACCATTGTGTCGATACGAGGGAGCGGGTAAGTATCTTTAGGGCAGGCCTGATTTAATGTTCTAAAGTCTACGCACATTCTCCACTTCCCATTGGCCTTCCTTACCATAACGACGTTGGTTAGCCATTGGGGGTACTGGACCTCCCTGATATCACCGGCCCCCAGCAACTTATTAATCTCTTCCTTGATGGCGTCCTGCCTCTCCCCGGCCATTACTCTTTTCTTTTGTGCAATGGGGGAGACGACCTGAGATGCAGTCAAGTGGTATTCGCAGACAGCTCTATTCATGCCTGTAACATCTTCAGGAGACCATGCAAAGACATCAATATACTCAGAAAGCAGGACGATAACTTCCGCCTGCTGCTTGTTATTCAGATAAAATGAAACATTTACTGTTTTGAAAGAGTCTTCACCCCCTAAGGCTATATTAATGACTCCTTCCTGCGGTATGACCGGGTGGGACTCTGTGGGATCCATTTGATCAACTATACGCTGCGCCGCTATTTAGAAGCAGTGGGTAGCTTATCTAGCGTCTCCTTTGATGGTGACAATGCCGCTAGAGGTCGAAAACTTTGCGCATAGGTGAGGCATGAAAATCACCATCCTAAAGGAGTTTAGAGTTGTCCTCCCTAAGATGGCGCTGTAGCCTGATTTAGCCCTGATGACGGCAAAGTTGACCATGCTCATAGCGTGGCCATTGTCATTGCCAAAGGAGATGGGCAGAGTAATGAATTCTAGAGGCTTGACCCTTTCACCTGAGAAATCGAGAAAGGTGGTCCTAGCACGAAGGAGGTTCGTCTCTTTGAGTCCCATCTGGAGAAAGGCAGACTCGAACAGGATGTCGACGACGCTCCCAGAGTCGAGGAGCACCTGCCGGACATCGAAATCGACAATGCGGGTAATGACTACTATCGGGTCGTTATGTAGGTTGCCCTGTTGGGGGATATCTCTGCTACAGAAAGTAAGGGGGATTGATGAGGCGTGTTGCTCAAAAATACCGCAAACTTCAATTGCTTGACTGTGAGTGGTTGGATCGATGCTAAAGATAGCATTGATCGTCCTGGTGGCCAGAGGGTAAGGGCGCCCTTGTTGGATGGGGCTTGTAGATGGCGAGGCCTTAGTGGGGGCTTTAGCAATCTAGGGGGCCTTTTTTTTTCTGGGCGGCTGTGAAAGTTGGCGCCATCTGCATGAATTCTTCGAGCTTGCCCTGATTCATCAGTTTCTCAAGCAGGATCCTGAGACCTCGGCACTTATGGAGTCTGTGCCCATTGTTTCCATGGAACTCACAATAGTCGTTGGGATCCATACCGGCCGGGGGAGCTGGCCTGGGTCCGGCAGGTCGAATCTAGCCTTGTTTGACAGCTGCGGCGTAGACCTAAGGGAGCGGCCAAGAGAGGAAAAGTTTTGGATGCCGGATGTGTTGTGACTTTGCTTCTTCTTCATGATGTTTGGCCACACGTATCCTCGTGGCCGAGGGTTTAGCTCCCCGATGTTTCCTCTTGTTTCTCTCTTGCTTAATCCCAGGAGCGCTTGTGGGAGAGGATTCAGCATCCACAAGAAGCATAAATTGACTAGCCCAGGCCACCAGCTCTGGAAAACTTCGAGGTTTGGCCAACTACAAAGATTTAGATAGGTCCCCCACCTTGAGTCCCCATCAAAAGTTATGCATGGCCACTGCGGTCACTACGTCTTCAGCTTCTACCGTAGCAGCGAAGAAGCGGTTGGTGTAATCCCAGAGATTTTCTCTCTGGCGAGTACCATGTCAGAGACGACCATTCGGGTTCGGCCAATGAAACGGGCGATCAACTCACATTTCAGATGCTCGTAAGAAGAGATGTGACCCCTGGGTAGCTTGATGAACCAGCTAAATGCTGCCCTTTTCAAGGTGTTGGTTAGGAGGTGACACCTCATGGCCTCATCCGGCTGGCGGTAATGAACTGTGGCCTCGAACCCTTGTATATGCTCACGGGAGTCTGTCACACCCCTGTTGGTCTCCAGCCTTGGAGGTCTGAAGTATTCTAGGATTGGGGCCAGTCAGATGGCATCGGAAAAAAGAGCATTGCCATCCATCGGTCCAAAGAAGGGATCAGGCCCATGATGGGGGACCTGAGCGCCTTGAAAGAGGGGGTCTCTTCCGGCAAGAAAAGGAGGAAAAGCAGGTGGAAGAAAAGCGGGTTGTGGTAAAGGACAAGGTGGAAAAGGATTTTGGTGAGCCTCCTGGAGATGATAGGGGCGCTTGGGTGGTCTGAAAGAACCAGAAGTTTGGATGGAGAGTGTTACAACCGGAGGTGCCGGAGCGAGAGCTCCTGCAACCGGAGGAAAGGGAGCCGAGACCACCGCTGCCGGTGGGGGCAAATTCGAGGCCGCCACTACCTGCGGAAGAGGTGCCGGAGCTGGTGCGGTCGGCGAAAGAGGAATGGGGGCCGCCGCTACCGACGGAAGAGGGAGCACTATACATACCGGTTGTGTTTGTCAGAGAATTACATCTTGTTGGGCTGTAAGACCGGTGAACATGTTCGTGAGGTTCGCGAGCATCCCCCGAAGTTCTGAGACGCGGGTACCTCTGGAGGAAGAAGTAGATTCAGCATGGTGCCGAGAGGTTGAGGCTGAAGCTCTGTCATCCGGTGCTCGAACGGAAGGTTCCCCTGCGTGCATACTACGAGCAGAGGAGTTGGTTTTGCGCGTTCTAGCCACCTTCTTCCCAGGTCTTAATGAAAGCACCAGAAGATGTTGACATAGGATGTGGGAGTCCCAGGAAACACCAAAGAGAAAGAGAGTTCCGAGAGACGGCGGCACGCAAAGGGATAAGCCTGTTAACGGAGGCTCAGCAAGGGAGTGAATTCAGAGCATTCAGAGAAACACACAGAGGTGTAAGGTGGTTCAGGGAGATAATCCCTTACGTCCATCGGAAGATCAGCGAAGGGGTTTCACTAATGAAGAAAGGTAGCCATGGAGGCCTGTATAGTGTTTTCTTTGGGGAGAAGAAAGAAGAAAAGAAGAGAGCTCCACAGTTGGGGCTCTGTTACAATGAGAGTGAAGATATATTCTCCTATTACTTGACGCCTCTGCCCTCCCTTTGTGGGGAACTGTTCAGCTGTATTTGTAGCTAGTGGAGTGCGTGGCTTCACCCGAGTTTTCCGGAGAAAAGGCGATGGACAAGCTCTGGGTTCACGCTGCTTGTCGGCCGTCAGAGAGGCCTGATGCCATACAAAAGGGGGTGATATCTTTTAATATTTGTACTTCTTCTGGGGATCTGTGGTGGCCAGAGCATGCGGATCCTTGATTTGCAGGTCTAGAAAAAGGTGCCTTGTATGGGGAACGATGTGGTTAGGTGGAGCTGACTGTGATAGGCGTTGTTCTGTAACCTCGTACCCGATGTTACCAGGGATGATCCCGGCTTATCGGGCACGAGGTTGGGTTGAACCCTCGTGTCCGAGGTTTGACTTGGTCAAAGGTCCTGCAAAGTTAGACAGATGAGTCAGCAAATAAGTTAAAGAAGTGGAGACCAGCCAGGCGCCATGTGTACGGTCAGGATGCAGCGCAGGAACCACGTGTTAACAGTGATCATATTTCTAGTTGGGATTTGGTGTTACCCACGGCTGAGTTTGCTTATAATAGCTCAGTCAATAGGGGTATGAGTCCTTTCATGATAGTTACAGGTTATGAGCCTACGAAACTTATGGACCTTATATAGTTACCTTTGTCATATAAGACTAGTGAGTTTGCATCATCTTTTACACAGCATATGCATGATCTGCATGAAGAGATTAGGCAAAAATTGGCTTTAAATTATGCTAAATACAAAGATATTGCAGATTCACATAGACGAGTAGTGGAGTTTTCTGTAGGAGATTATGTAATGGTCCATGTAAATTCTGTTAGATTTCTTCATGAAAAATTTAAGAAACTTACTGCAAAGAAGATAGGACCTTATCAAATTATCAGGAAAATTAGCTCTAATGCATATGAACTTGATTTACCTTATCATATGGGGATCAATCCAATTTTCAATGTGTCAGATCTTATTCTTTTTCATGAGCCACTTTCTGATTATGTTTGTCCTTCTAAGTCTACTCCACTTACCTCCACCAGTTCAAGTTCAACTTCCAATCCCAGCCTTATTCCCAATCATTAACCCAAAGAGCCAGTGATAACCTCCAAATCTGCAGTCTCTCTCCCTCCTGAGCCGACAGTGCCACCGGTACAATATATACCTAAGGAGATTTTGAGTGATCAGATCACTTTTACTACTGACGGGTTATTGTACAAGTTTCTTATTAGATGGAGAGGTTTGTCACCTACAGATGATTCATGGATTACTTATGATGAGCTGTCACAACTTCATCCTAGCTTACTAGAGGAGTACCTGCAACAATCTTCGACGGAGTCAAATTTTTCGAAGCCAGGGAGGATTGATGCAGTGCCAGATCACCAGCACCGACGATTTCATTATAATCTACGACCTTGAGTGTAGATTATAATAATTTATTTGTTTGTACATAGTTATCTTTATTTCTGCATTTTATTCGAGTTATTCGAAGTCATACATTATGTTTATGTTGGTAGGAATGCCCACTTTGATGTTATGTATATGTGGTGGGTGAGTCTGAGTTTTATGTGTAAGTCAGATCAAATTGGGTTCAAGAATAGTTCATTTTGAACTACTTTGATTCAAAGTTAGGCAAAGCTTGGGACTTATTTATGATTCAGCTAAAGTATGAGGACTGAAATGCAATTTGCCTTTAATTACAGGGGGGCCAGCCCTAAAATTGCATTTGGTCTTGCTTCTCCCGATCGCGTCAAACAAGCGGCGTCCCCCAGCTGCGCCCTTCGCGGATTGCGGCCTCAACGCCAACGGCGCAGCCCGATCGCGTCCAAGCTCAGCAGTTCGTGACTCGCGTTCGATCCTGCGTCGTGCCAGGCCAGCAGTGGTTTGGTTTCGCCTAGTCGCACCTAGTTGACCATGTCCAACAGATTTGCGAGTTTCTCGGCACGCCGACCACGATGTCGCAGCATCTTCTCGTTGGCCGGCAACTTCCGCTTCTTCTTCTTCTTCTATAAAAGGGATGGTTGATGATATCTTCAGGGGATAATGTTGATGAGTTTTCTACCTTACTGAGCTGAGTTGAGCGAGATTTCTTCTTTCTCGGCACAGGCAGTGCTGGTTCGGATCGGGAACGCAAAGGGGCTGCAGATTTCCCAGGCTTGAGGTTTTTCGTAAAATTGGTTTTTATTCTCTGAAATTTTGCATTTTGCTCCTGTTCCTATTTTGGGTCTTGTTGGTTTAACTGGAATATTATTGCCAAATTTGCTGATTCATTTTCTGTTGGAATCAGAATTATTGATGTTATTTCCAGTTGATTGGTTTGAGTTCACTCGTTCCATAGTTGCCATTTTATTCAAGCTCACTGTTCCTGCCTTTTATGACTTAAGCTTGGGCTGAATCATGAATGAGATTGATTATCATTTAGCCTAATAATTCTGGGTTATTTGAATGTTCTGTTCATGTCATTCTCTCTGCTTTTCTCTTCGAGTTAGCTGATGTTAAGTTCAAACCTCGCACTTTGGTATTAATTGACCACCAATCCAGGTAATCAAGTTGAATGGATTAGCAATTAATCTTTATTAATTTGATAATTTCCTATTTTTATTTGCCCATGTTTCTTTGAAATTGCTTAGAGCATTTTAATTTTCTTTAGAAAGTTCATTAAAAGTTTATGTGATTATGTGGTTATTGATAAATAGCATAATTTACACAATTTAGTTCAATCTCCTCAGATTAGTAGCATAATATTGCATTTATGTGCTTTTTTAATTTAATTATCATGATCACACTCATTAATAGCATTATTACCTAGGCATGTATCCTATATTGGTCGTGCGACTCGCTTTAGCGACTCTCGCGCGACATCAGAAGCTTAAAGCATAAATTCCCAAGCTCATAGCCTAAAGCTCACAGGCCCAAGCTAGAAGCCCAAAGGCTTAAGTGTGAATCGAGAAGCACAAAAGCTGAAGCTCGAAGGTTGAACCCTGAGAACCCGATTCGAATCCCTAACTCTAATAATGAAAACCCAAAGCTGCAAGCCTAAACCCTGAACATGAAGCCTGAAGGCCAAAGACTGAAGCATGAATGCCCATGGCAAAAGCGTAATGCCCGAAGGCCCTAGCTCATCATGAAGCTTAAACCCAAAGGCCTTAGGCTAAATCCTAAGGCCCTGTTTGGCACGAGGACCAAAACAGGACCAAAATAGTACTAGTTTAAAGAATAACAATAATAATAATAAATAAATTATTTTAATTATTCTACACAAATTTTAATATAAAAAATAATATTTTACTTCACATACTCAATAAATTTTAATAAAAATATAAACTTTATTTCACACCTTAAATCAAAATACTCGATTTAAATATTTTGGTCTAGAACGTGAAATAAAGTTGATATTTTTATTTTAAATTATTGAGTATATAAACTAAAATAATATTTTTTATATTTAAATTTGTGTAAAATAATTTAAAATATTTATTTATTATTATCATTGTTGTTTTTTAAATTAGTACCATTTTGGTCCTGTTTTAGTCCAGCTTTAGTCCTCACACCAAACCATGAGGGCCAAACCTTGAAGTACAAACCCAAATGCACAAAGCTCGAAGCATAAAAGCCCATACTCAAAGCCTAAATCTGGACTGACTAAGCTCGATGGCCAAAGGTTCACTCCTGAAGCTCAACGCCGAAAGCCTAAAGCTCGAAGGACGATGACCTAAGCTTGAAGTCAAAAGCCCTACCAGTAGTCAAATCCTAAAGCCTAAAGCCCCAGGCTCAAAACCTAAAACTTGAAGGCCCAAACTCGATGCCCAAAGCTTGGAGCCCAAAGGCCAAAGTTCAAAGTTCGAAGTCCAAAATTAGAAGGCCAAAGCTTGAATCTGGAAACTTGAAGTCGCAAACCCAATGCTTGATGTATGAAGCCCATAGGCGCAAGCTTGAACCCTAAGGATAGAAGCTTGAAGCCCAAAGACCAAGGCCTGAAGCCTGAAGGCCCAAGCCCAAAGCTCGATGCTCGAATCCCGTAGGTCCAAGCCTAAATCTCGAACAAAGAAGCCTGTAACTCGAAGCCTAAAACCCGAAGGCCCCAGCTTATAGCTCAAAATTTGAAACAAGAATCTCAAATGTCCAAGCTAGAAGCCCAAAGGCTTAGGTCTGAATCTTGAAGCCTGAAACCCAAAAACAAAGATAGAAGCTATAACTTTGAAGTTTGAAGCACAAAGCTGCAAGTGTAAAGAATAATCCTTGACCCCGAAAGCAATATTCTAAAGCCTGAAGCCCAAGCTCCAACCCCAAAGCCGAAAGCAAGAATGCCTGTGCTATAATCCCTAAGCTTGAAGCCCAAACCCTAAGCCCAAAGGTCAATACCTGTAGAAAGAAGTTTGAGCCCCAAGGCCTGAAGCTTCAAGGTCGAAGGCCAAAGGCCTATTAGGACTGAAGCTAGAAGCCCAAAGCCTAAAGGCCCAATCCCGAACCTCGACACTTGAAGCTCAATCATCTAGGCTAACGTTTAAAGCTCGTAGCCCATTACCCATAGCGTAAAGCCCGAAGGCTGATGGCTGAAGGCGAATGGTCGATGGCCAATATAAGAAGCCTAAATGCCATAGCCAAAAGCCCAAAGGTGCAAGACCGAAGCCCTAATTAGTAGGCCCAAGCTGGAAGTCTTTCTAAGCCCAATGCTCGAAGGACCAAGCCTAAATCCAGTAGCTCGAAACCTGAAACTTGTTGCCCCAAGTCTAAAGCCCGAAATTCGAAGTCACAAGCTGAAAGTTCAAAGGTATAAGTTTGAAGCCAAAAGTCAGATCGTCGAAGCCCCGAAGCTTGAAGCCCAAAACCTGAAGGCCCAAGCTGGAAGCCCAAAAGCCCAGGCCAGATTCTTGAAGCTCGAAGATCAATGCCCGTACCCAGAAATTCGAAGTCCAAGGCTCAAAGTTGGAAGGCCAAAAGCCAAAGCGCGAAGGCCAAAGGCTAAGGCCCGATGCTAAGGCCAAAAGCTTGAAGACTGAAGCCTAAATACCTATAGCCACAACTTCCAATGGAAAGCCTAAAGGCCCACAAGACCAAAAGTCAAAGCCCAAAGCTCGAACCTCCAAGCTTAAAGGTGCAAGCCTAAAGTCTGAGATTAGAAAGCCAAAGCCCACAGCCCCAGCCCAAACCCCAAAGCTCAATGCCTGATGGCCAAAGCCAGAATCCTAAAGACCTAAATTTGAAGCCAAAAGCTTGAAGGCCTTAACTCGAAGACTCTAGCCTGAAGACCGTAGCTCAAAGTCTAAAACTTGAAGCCCGAATGCCGAAGGCTAAAGATAGAATCCCAAATTCTTAAGTCTGAAGCCAAAAGTCTAAAGGACCATGCCCGTAGCCACAACTTCGAAGGAAAGACTAAAGGCCCAAAGCCTGAAGGTCGAAAGCCCAAGCCCGAAGACCGAATCCCGGCAACCGATGGCCTAAGCATGAATAATGAAGCTTAAAGTTCAAAAGCCCATGCCTGAAGCACAAATCCTGATGGCTTAGGCCTGAAGCTTGAACCGTCCGTGTGCAAACTAGAAGCTCGAAGACTATTTCCTAAAACTTGAAGATCGAAGGCTGAAGCTAGAAGCTCAAATTCTTAAGCCTGAAGCTAAAAGCCAAAAACCGAAGCCCAAAGTTAAAATCCCAAAACCCAAGCTTGAAGCCACAAAACTCAAAACCAAAGGGCCAAATCCTGAAGCCCAAAGGCCCAAGCATGATGGCCCAAGCCCAACCTAAAAACCGACGCCTGAAGCGCAAAGGCTAATGGTCAAAAGCCAAAATCCTAAAGACCTAATCTTGAAGCCAAAATCTTGAAGGCTTGAAAGGCCAAAACTCTGATATTGAAGCCAAAACCTTGAAGGCTTGAGCTCTAAGCTAAAAGGCCTAAAGCTCAAGTTCAAAATGTCGAAGTCCCAAGCGAGAAGGCCAAAAGCTTAAGTTCAGAAGGTCAAAAACCCAATACTGAGACATTCTGGCTTGAACCCCCAAATCTGAAGTCCCAAGCCTAAAGCCTGAATCCCAAAGCTTGAAGCCTAAAGGCCCAAGCCAGAAGCATGAAGCACCAACCCAGATGGTTTAACGTCTAAGTGAAGCCCAAAAGCCCAAGCTCAAAAATAGAATCCCAAGGCTAACAGCTCAAAAACTAAGCCCAAATCTAGAATGGCAAAGCCTAAAGCTCCATGCCTAAAGCCTTATCCCCAAAATCATAGCCCTAAGCTCAAATTCCAAAGCATGAAGCCTAATGGCCCAACCTCAAAAGCTAAATCCCAAGGCCTAAAGCTTGAAGCCTAAAACTCGAAGAACTAAGCCCAAATCTCGAATGCCAAAGCCTGAAGCCTCATCCCCAAAACACAAAGCCCCAAGCTCAAATCCCAAAGCCCAAAGCCTAAAACATGAAGGCTCAAGCTTAGAGCCCGAAACCCAAATTCTGAAGCCCAAAGTACAAAGGGCAAAGCCAGAAGCCCAATTCCTGAAGTCCTAAACTCGAAGCATCAAGCCCAAATCCTAAAGCCAAGCCCAAATCCTGAAGCATAAATCCTGTGGCTTGAAGATCGAAGATCGAATCTCAAAGCTCAAAGCTCCATGAACAAAGCCTGATGATCGAAGATTGAAGCTCGAAGCTTGATAATCAAAATGCTCGAAGCCTGAAGCCCGAAAGCCCAAGCCCAAAGACTGAAGGCCTAAGCTTGAATCCTGAAGTCCAAAGTTTGAAGGCCGAACACCGAAGCTTGAACCCCAAATACCAAAAGATAATGCCTGAAACTCGAAGCTCAAATCCCAAGTCTTCAAACTCTAAGGCCAAAGTCCAAAGGACAAAGCCAAAAATAAAAAGCATGAAGCCTAATGCCCAAATGCCCAAGCTTAAAATTTGAAGCGCAAAGCACAAAAGCCCATGCCTAATGCTCGAATCCGAAAAGCCTAGGCCGGAAGCTTGAACCCTCCATGTGCAAGCCTAATGACTATAGCATGAAGCCTAAAGCCCAAGCCTAAAAGGTCATGCCTAAAGCCAAAAGTCCCATGCTAGAAGCTTAAAGCTTGAGGTGTCAAGTCCAAATCCCGATGACCGAAGGCCCAAGCCCGCAACTTAAAGGCCCAAGCTTGATGTAAAGCCTGAAGACCAAAATTGCAATACCAAGGCTCGAAAGTCCATGCCCAAAGCCTAGAACCCAAAGCCCAAAGTTCGAAGGCCAACGCCTAGACCCAGAAGTCCAAAGTTCGAAGCTCTAAGCCTAAACATCGAAGGCCCAGGCCCAAAGGTCAATGCCTAAAGCCCAAAGCCTGAAGCCTGAATCCAGAATCTTATAGCCCAAAGCATAAAATGCGAAGGCCAAAGGCCCAATGCTAAAACCTAAAGCTTGAAGGTTTAAGCCCAAATACTGAAGCCGGAAAACACAAGCCCAAAGATGGAAGGCCAAACCTCGAATCCCAAAGATCGAAGGCCTTACCTTAAATCCCAAAGCCCAAAGTTTGAAGGTCGAGGCCCGAAGCCTAAACCACAAATATCGAAAGACAAAGCCTGCAGGCCAAAGCTCAAATTCTGAAGCTTCAAGCTCAAATCCTGAATCCTGAAAATGCAAAGCATAAAGCATAAAGCCCAAAGCCAGAAGTCTAAAGACCTAAGTTTGAAGCCAAAAAGCTTGAAGGCCTGAGCCAAAAGCCTAAGGCCGAAAGTCGAGTGCACAAGCCCGAAGTTCAACAGCACAAGCCCGGAGCTTGAAGCTCGAAGGCCAAAAGCTCAATGTCAGAATGTTGAAGACCCACATCGAGCTAGGATGTTTGAAGGCCAAAGCACAAACCCAATGCTTAAGGCCCAAATCCTAAAGCCCATCCTAAATCCCAAAGGCCCAAGCACAATTCTCAAACATTGAAGCTTAAATCTTAAAGCCCAAAACCCAAACCACAACGCTTAAAGGCCCAAACCTCATACCCAAAATCGAAAGGCTAAAGCCTAAAAATTGAAGCCTAAACCACTAAAGACCACGCCTAAATGCTAAAGCCTAACGACCTAGATCGAAGGCCAAAGCCTGATGGACAAATTCCCATGCCTGAAGGGTGATGCTAGAAGCTTGAATCTTGAAGGCTAAAGACCAAAGCTCGATGACCAAAGGCCCAAGACCGTAGCTCTGCAAGCGTATGATTATCATAATATGGATTTTCCTAAGTTTTTGTTCAAATGGAGGTTCTTATTAGTCCTCATTAACTAGGTATTCATAATTTCACATTTTTTGTTAATGTATTCATTATTATCATCATCAGCCTTATTCCAATTGTTCATGCACTGATTTTAGAATCCTGCTACATCAATCATTCCTTTTTAATACTGAATTCTTTGCTGAAGTAGTGTTGATGATGGTGTCATCTATTATAGGAAAGGCTAATATGGATAACTTCTAGATTATGTAGCTAGTGGGGATACCACGATCGACCGTCGATTCATTCCTGATAGAGTTTACCATTGATGGCTGAGATCTAACCATGCTGCATCGATCTGGGTTGATTGACTATTAGGACAGGTTTGGAAAGATGAATACTGCGGATTGTTGACTCGATGGATTGAAAATCTCCTATTCATTCTGATTGATTGGAGATTCCATTTTGGGATGATTTTATTTCTCGCATTTATTTTGTATTAGTTGTTTCTATTTCAGTGATCATTATGTTAGGCATGTTATCTAGTATTTCCTCGTTTATGTGAGGAATTTATTATATTATATATTTTTTTTATTGAGTCAGTCTGTATGGAGGCCTATATAAATGTCTTCCTGTTACTCTTATTTTCTTAGTGCTGAATAAATCTGATTTGTGTATCCCTTAGGATTATTTGATTTTGGAATGAATCGATATCCTGGATATGAAAGGGCTTGGGCCTTGGGTGAGAATCCCTAAACTCCACCCGCCGCAGCTCTTCACTTCGGACTCGATTTCATTCCTTCTACACCTCCAGCATTCACCCTGACTCTCCCTGCATTCAGTTGGCTGATTTCGATCAGGCGTGTCGACGCCACGGGATCATGCAAATTACGTGGCGCATGCATGACTGTCCTGCTCGATGCCCCCGTTTCAGCAGACTTCTCTGTTCTCCACTCACACGCCCTGCTTGCACGTCGCGCGTGCCCAGCTCTGTCCCCGCGGTTCTCCTCGGCCAGCGTGCTTGCACGCGTCTGCGTTTGGCCGCGTACGGTGCTAGCGTGCCCTAAGCCGCAGTCACTCCGCTCACGTTCTCGCCTACGCCGCCCTCTCGCGCGCCTGTCGGTGCCGCCCGCCGGCTGCCTGTGCTCGTCGGCGCCCCCGCGCCAGTAGGCGCCTCTGCGCCCGCCTCCCCACGCCAGTCGGCGCGCCAGCGTGCCCGCCTCGTTCGCGCCCATCGCGCCTGCCTCACCCGCGCCTGTCGGGCGTGCAGTTGCTCGGTCCCGCGCGTCCGCCTCGCCTGCGTCGCCCGTTAGGCTCGCACCCGAGCGCCCTATGCCCTATTTTGGATAATTACATTTTGATCCTTAGATTCTCTGACTCAGGTACGAATTTTGATAAAGCCTCTAACCTGGTAAAATCAGACAATCTGAATTTTTATGCTTGCTTGTGATTTGCTCGAATTTGTTCCACCTGTGCGACCTTTCATTACTGAAGAATTTAAATTACTGTTGGTTAAATATTGTGAGACCCCCAATCCTGTTCCCTGTTTCTGATTTATTGAAAACCGGATTGCGCCCTAATCTAAATTGGTAATTTTTCAATTACCTTCGATCTAATTTATTTAAAATTTTAAAAGTAATCGGTTTTGCGGGCTTAATTAATTTCTCAGTCATCACAAAATTATCCTATGATATTTAGCATTATTTTGTGAATATTCTGCCTTGTAATATTGCTGATCTCTAAACTGCATTATCATTCACCTGTCCCACATCAAATTTGGTATCAGAGCATTAGGTCAGGTTAGGGCATATTTACATTTGCATAAATTAGATCATATTTATTTTATTGTATGCGCACTCGTTTTGGTTCCGAATATTCTATTTTTGACCCTAAACGAACTAGTAGTATGGATCCCGAACTTCAAAGAGCATTAACTGAGATTATCACAAGGTTAGATCGTATGGACGGTAGGATAAACCAACTTGAGGGTAAAAATAATCTGGAGAGTGAAATCGAGCAACTTAGGCCGATTTATGGACCTAGGAGAACTGAACATAACCCTATGGGTTATCAAATACGAGAGTCACGTGAGCCAGAAGAAAATAACTGGCGTGGCGTGAAAGTAGAGGCCCCTACCTTTGACGATCGTCTGGACCCAAAGGCTTACTTAGATTGGGAAGCGGACGTGGACCATTATTATGAACGGTACAACATGTCGGAAAATCGAAAGGTTAGATTCGCGAAGATGAAGCTTACTATGCAAGCCAAGCTCTACATAAATAATGTTGAGCGACTCTTGCAACACGATCGACAAGAACCTATTAGATCGTGGGATGAGCTTAAAGCAAAACTTAGAGAGAAATATGTTCATGTTTCGTATCAGCATCACCTATTAGATCAATGGCAAAGGCTGACTCAGGGTAATAAAACTGTCGCTGAATACATCGCGAGGTTTGACAAATTCCTTATGTGATGTGGTGTTCATGAAAATCTAGAAGTCACATTTTCTAGATTCTAATCTGGACTTCGGGACGACATACAACACGAAATTATTGTGAGGCAGATCCTAACCCTTGAGCAAGCTTATCAGGTTGCCTAAGATCTAGAAAGGTATCAAAGGCCGATCATACTACGTAAAGTTGATCCACGCCCGACGGTAGCTCCCACAAGGACTATGCTTTTAGGGACCAAGCCAACTGATGGTTCACCAGCCACTGGCCGGCCTCTTGCCACTAACAAAGGCAAGACTGTGATAAGAGAAACCTCTCGTAGTGGTGGTAATCGGTCTATACGCTGTTTCAGGGGTCTGGGAATCGGTCACATGGCATCCGAATGTCCTACAAAGACAATGATCATAGAGCAGGATGATGAGTCTCCAGCCTATGAGGATGATCCACCCACCTATGTGGCTGATGAGGCACTTATTGGCGAATTTGAGGATCCTGAGTATGAAACTCTAGGACATATCGGATTTACTTATGAGCCTGACTCTCCTAGTGATCCAAGAATAGGGGTTGTTAGATGTGCTCTAACCCAACCCAAAGAAAGTGGTGATTGACGCGGAACTTCTTTCTTTCACACTTACATAAGAATCAATGAAAAAGTGTATAAGATAATCATTGACAGTGGAAGTTTTGTGAATGTGATCGCCACCACAACTGTCTAAGACTGGTCTAATTCCCCAGAATCATCCTAATCCATATAAAGTTTCCTGGATTAATGCCTCTTCCTTGGATGTTACACAGCGATGCTTAGTGCCGATTCAATTCAATTCCTATCAGGACAAAGTTTGGTGTGACGTCCTACCAATGGAAGTTGGTAGCATCATCTTGGGTAGATGCCTCTTTCTTGTATGATCTGGATGTTATTCTTCGAGGACGATCTAATTCCTGTGTGTTTACCTATAAGGGTGACAAGATCGTGATAGGTCCTCCTCCTAAGGCCATTAGCAAGAAAGAAATTTCAAGTAAGAAAGAGGCCTCAAAGAAGAAAGACCTTCACTTAATTAGCGCTCGAGAGTTCGCGAAGGAAATAGATGAGAACTCCTTAATTTGGGCTGTTGCGGTTATGGAAGTGAAGGGAGTCATCCGGTTGAACCTCCACCAGAAGCAGCTCCTATACTTTGTTGACGTGTTCCCGGGAGACCTTTCCGACTGCTTACCCCCGATGCGTGATATCCAGCACGAAGATTGAAGCTCATTGATCGAAGATTGAGGCTCGATGATATAAGATCAAAGCTTGATGAACAAAGCCCAATGGTCGAAGCTCAAAGATCAAAGCTCGATGATCAAATGGCCCAAAGCCTGAAGCCCAAAAGCCCAAGCCCAAAGTCCAAAGTCCTAATCTCGAAGTATGAGGGCCTGAGCTGAGTGGCTACAACATGAAGCCCGAATGCCCGAGCCCAAAGTTCAAAGTCTGGAGGCCCAATCGAGAAGGCTCAAGACCGAAGCACGAAGATTGATCCCCGAAACCTTAAGCATGAAACCTGAATCCCGAGGGTAAAAACATGAAGCCCGAATGCCAAAGGCCAAAACATGAATTCTAAAGATCAAAACCCGAAGCTCGAAGCCCAAAGTCCAAAGCCTGAATCTCAAAGTGTGAAGCACAAAGCCCGAAGACCTAACCCTGAAGCCCATGACTAAAGCCCAAGGTACGAATCTTGAAGGCCTATGCCTGAAGCCTAAAGCCCAAAACCAGAAGGCCTAAGCCAAAATTCATGGCCCAATTTGGAAGCCGAAAGGTCTAAGTCTGAAGCCCAAAGTCTGATGCCTATAGCTAAATCCCAACGTCTCGTGCCCAAAGCCCGACTCCCATAGGCACAAGCTTGAAGGCTTAGCCCATCGGGCCTGAAGCTTGAATGCCCATAACGGAAGATCAAAGCCAGAAGCCTGAAGCCTGAAGCCTACAAACTCAATCCCAAACTTAGATACATGACTTCTGATGTTAACAGGTGGTTCCAGTACTGCATCTTTGCCGTACACGTGGCACCTGGTTGGCACTCATCCTTTATTTTATTTACTAACTCATTTATCTGTTTTCACAGGTCACACCCCGGTCAAACCTCAGACACGAGGGTTCAACCAAACCTTATCCATGACAAGCCAGACCACCCCTGATAACATCAAACATGATGTTACAAAGCAGTGCCTATCACAATCAGCTTGGCCTGGCTGCGCTGTTCCCTGTACAGACACTTTTTCTAGACCTGCAAATCAAGAATCTGCATGCTCCAGCTTTCACGGATCCCAAAAAACAGTACCAATATTAAAAGATGATACTTTCCTTTTGTCCATCCAGTGCCCAATAAACGACGCGAACCCAGAGCTTGTTCACCTCCTTTTCTCCAAAAATTTAGGATAAAGCTGCACCATCTGGTACCTACAAATACCTCTAAACAGTCTTCATGCAGACAGATTAGAGATTAGAGAAGAAAGAATCAACAAGGGCGGCCAAGGTGCAAGCACCTCCTTGGTTCTCCCATTTCCATTGTATTAAAGCCCCAACTGAGGAGCTCTTTCCATCTCTCTCCCTCTTTTCTTTCCTAAATATTGTATTAGCCTTAACGACTACCTTTTTCCCTTAGTGGAACTCTTTCGCTGATTTCTCGGTGGACGTAGAAGATTTCCTCCCTGAACCACCTTAAATCTTTATGTGCTGCTCTGGATGCCCCGAACTCTCTCTCTTTCTCTTTCTCTCTCTTAAGCCTTCGCTAACAGACTTACTTCTCGGTGCACCGCTGTCTCCCGGAACTCTCTCTTTCTCAGTGTTTCTTGGGATCCCCTACATCCTACATCAACATCTTCTGGTACTTTCATTGAGACCCTGGGAAGATAGTGGCCAGAATGCGCCGAACCAACTCCATTGCTCTTAGTACGCACGTGGGAGAACCTTTCGTTCGGGCACCAAACGACAGGGCTTCGGCATCAACTTGTTGGCGTCACACCGAATCTACTTCCTCCTCTAGGGGAACCCGTGTTTCAGAACTTTAGGGGATGCTCGCGAATCTTACTGACCTGGTCCCTGGCCTTACAGCCCAACAGGCCATGATTCTCAAGCAGACTCAGCCAGTATGCACAGTACTTCCTTTCTGGCCGATCGCGGCGGCCCCTGCTCCTATCTTGCCAGTCGCTGCAGTTCCTGCACCTCTTCTGCAGGATGCAGCAGCCCTAGAACATCTTCTGTCGGTAGCGGTGGCCCTTGTACCCCCTCCTCCGATCGCTGAGGCTCCCGCTCTCGCTCCCGCACTTCTTGTCGTGACGCCTTCCATCAGCCCAGATGCCCCTTTTACCTCCAAAAGATTCACCAGAATCCTCTTCCACCATATCTGCTACCACAGCCTGCTTTCCTTCCACCTACTTTCCCCCCTTTTCTTACCAGAAGGGATCCCCCCTTTTTAGGCCTTCAGGCCCCTCATCATGGGCCTGACCCCTTCTTTGGACCAATAGATGGCAATGCTCCTTTCACTGAGGCCATCCGGCTGGCCTCAGTCCCATAAGACTTCAAGCCACCTAGACTTGAGGCCTACGAAGGCGCGACCGACCCCGTGAGCATGATCAGGGGTTTGAGGCCGCAGTCTGTTACCGCCAACCGGACGAAGCCACTAAGTGCCACCTCCTAGCTTACACTTTGAAAGGGGCAGCATTTAGCTGGTTCATCAAGCTCCCTAGGGGTCACATTTCCTCCTATGAACACCTGAAATAGGAACTGATCGCTCATTTCATCAGTCAAACCTAAATATCCATTTTCGACATGGTGCTCGCCAATATCAAGAAAGGCGAGAGAGAAAGCCTCCGGGATCACACCAACCGCTTCTTCGTCACTGTAGCGGAAGCTGAAGACGTCAACCCGACGGTGGCCATGCATAATTTCTAGAGGGGACTCAAGGTGGGAGATCTATCTAAATCCCTGCAGCTAGCCAAACCTCGGAGTTACCTAGAGCTGCTGGCCAGAGCCAACCAATTCATGCTCCTCGAGGATGCTGAGTCCTCTCCCCTCGATGTTTCTAGAGTCATGCAGGAGAACAAAAAGAGGAAATATCAGAGTGATGAACCCCAGCCACGAAGATATACATGGCCAAGAATCGTGATCGAGATGAGAGGAAGCCATGACACATCCAGCACCAGAAGCATTTTTTCTCTCGGCCGCTTCCTAAAGTCTACACGACGGTCGTTAAACAAGGGTGGGTCCGACCTGCTGGACCCAAGCCAGCACCTCTGGTCGGAGTGGATCCCGACAATTATTGTGAGTTCCACGAAAACTATGGACATAAGCTTTACAAGTGCCATGGCCTCAGAGCTTTGCTTGACGAATTGGCAGATCAGGGCAAGTTCGAAGAGTTCATACAAATGGTGCCAACCTTCATTGCTGCCCAGAAAGGAAAGGCCCCCAAAGTTACTGGGGCTCCTGCTAAAGCCCTACTATCTCCAGGTCCCAGTCAATAAGAGCGTTCTTACCCTCCAGCCACCAGGACGATTTATGTCATCTTTAGCATTGACCCTACTACTGCTCGCCGCCAGGAAGCCGAGGTCGACGGTATATCTGAGCAACAATCATCATCCATCCCACTTATCTTTTGCCAGAAGGATCTCCCCTAGCAGGGTAATATACACAACGACCCAATCATGGTTGTCACCCCCATAGCTGATTTCGATGTTCGATGGGGCTTAAGGAGGTAAACCTCCTCCGTACTGAAACCACCTTACTCAGTTTCTCCAAGAAGAGGGTTCAACCTCTGGAATTCATCACCCTGCCCATCTCTTTTTCGGCGACGACAACAGCTACGCCATGAACATGGTGAACTTCGCTGTCATCAGAACTAAGTCAGGCTACAACGCCATCCTTGGAAGGACAACACTCAATTCCTTTGGGATGATGATTTTCATGCCTCATCTCTGCACAAAGTTCCCTACCTCTAGCGGTGTTGTCACCATCAGAGGATATGTCAGGTAGGCTACCCGGTGTTTCCAGATCATTGCACAACTTGTCATTGATCAATTGAATCCCAAGGAATCTCAACCAATTGTACCATAGGAGAGGATCATCAATATAACCCTGGGGGGGGGGGGGGGAGACTCTTCTAGAATTGTAAACTTTTCCTCATCCATGAATGATAAGTAGCAAGCGAAAATCACTGCCATGCTTTCTAAGTATATTGATGTATTTGCATGGTCTCCTGAAGATGTTTTAGGCATTGAGAGGGCTGTCTGCAAGCACCATCTGAACATATCTAATACCGCCTCTCCTATAGCACAAAAGAAGAGAGTAATGGTAGGAGAGAGGCAGTACGCTATCAAAGAAGAGGTCAACAAGCTACTTGGAGCCAGCTACATCAGGGAAGTTCAATATCCCTAATGGCTCACCAACGTTGTCATGGTAAAAAAGCCAACGGAAAGTGAAAGATGTGCGTATACTTCCGCACACTAAATCAGGCCTGCTCCAAGGACACTTATCCTCTCCCACGCATCGATACGATGGTGGATCGTATCTTTAGGTACGAGGTTATGAGCTTCCTGGATGCTTTCTCTGCGTACCATCAGATCCAGATGGCTAGAGAAGATGAAGAGAAGACTGCCTTCATCACTAACTTTGGCACATACTGCTACAACGTCATGCCCTTTAGCCTCAAGAACGCAGGTGCTACTTACCAGCACATGATTGATGCCATCTTCAAGGACCAAAGGGGGAGAAATCTTGAAGCATATATCGACAATATCCTTGTCAAGAGCAAAACCTTGGAAGGGCACCTCGGCGACCTTAGGGAGACACTTGACACCCTCCGAAGGTTTAACCTCAAACTTAACCCTACCAAATGCACCTTCGGCGCGGCCTCAGGGAAATGTTTGGGCTATCCAGTCTCAGCCAGAGAAATAGAAGCCAATCCAGATAAAATCTCAGCGATCCTAAGTATGCCCTCTCCTAAAACGGCAAATGAGATTCAAAAGCTAGCAGGACTGATCAACAGCCTGGGCAGATTCATTTCAAAAGTCGGGGATTTATGTTCGCATTCTTTTGATACTTGCGCTACAATAAGAGGGGTCAGTGGACCGACAAATGCGAAACCATCTTCACAGAACTGAAGAAATATCTTACTTCGGCCCCGATATTAGTGGCACCAAAGGAAGGAGCGGTCTTATCTTTATATTTAGGTGTCTTTAACACTGCGGTCTCGACAGTTCTGGTGAACAACAATAAGAGGGTACAACATCCAATTTTTTATATTAGCCACATACTCCTAGATGCTGAAAGCCGATACCCTACACTGTAAAAACTTGCTCTGGTTCTCTTAGTGACGGCAAGGAAGCTACGACCATATTTTCAATCCCACACTATCCAGGTTGTCACCAATCAACCGCTCCTAAAGATACTGCACACTCCTGAGGTCTCGGGAAGACTGCTTAAATGGTCCATTGAGCTGGGCGAGTATGACATCAAGTATGTCCCGCAGATAGCAATAAAGACTCAGGCACTGACAGATTTTGTCGCCGAGCTTTCTACTTCAGACCCACTGCTCGCCAAACATTGGATAAACCTCTGGTCCCTTCATGTCGATGGTGCATCTGGATCACAGTCCCAGGGGTCTGGGATTCTCCTAACTAGCCCAATGGGAGCCACCTTACACCAGGCCGTGACACTTCAGTTCAAGGCTACAAACAATCAGACGGAGTATGAAGCTCTCATTGCAGGGATAAACTTTGCACTCAGCATGGCTGTGAAGTGTATACAGGTATTCAGTGACTCCCAACTAGTCATCAACCAGGTGAATCGAGCATTCGAAATAGAGGACGAGGTTCTGAAAAAATATCTGCAACAAGCCCAGTCCTTAATCTCTCAGTTTGAAGATTTTTTCCTGATGCATATTCCTAGAGAAGAAAACCAAGTGGCAGATCGGCTCGCAAAGGCAGGGCTTCCTGACCTCTGCCAAACTCAAGTATTCGAAAGACCCAGTTTCGAATACGCAGAAATGCACTCCGAGGAGCATTTGCCTTGGTGGATGGATAGGATCCTCAATTACCTGAAAGATGGAACCCAACCCGCTAACAAGTAAGAGGAGAAGAATCTGAAGCTCGACGGTGTCAAATACATCCTCATCAATGGAGAGCTCTACAGAAGGTCCTATGCCAGGCCCCTCACCAAGTGCCTAAGTCCCGAAGAAGCTCAAGAAGTCATGGAGGCTGTGCACAAAGAGGAGTGTGGAACTCATGCTCATGGCCGAAGTCTGGTTATGCAAATCCTACGTTAGGGATTCGTCTGGCCAAATATTCACAAAGTTGCTCAGACGTTCGTGGAAAAATGCTCTCAATGCCAGTAATACGCTGACATAAATAGACAGCCTGCTGGCTATCTCAGACCCATCAACTCGTCTTGGCCCTTCGCTATTTGGGGCTAGACTTCTAGGGCCATTGGCCTACGGCCATGAGGAACTACAAATGGATACTAGTTGCTGTCGACTACTTCACGAAGTGGATTGAGACTAAACCACTTACTCATCCTACCGCTCAAAATATCGAGAATTTCCTATGGGCTAACATCGTCTGCAGATACGGCATACCAATGGTGATTATCACAGACAACGGTTCCCCATTTGCTAATCAGTGAATCCATGACTTCTGTGGCAAACATCAAATCAACCTCAAGTATGCGTCTGTTTGGCATTCTCACACCAATGGGCAAGCAGAAACCGCTAACAAAAACATCCTGAATATCTTGAAGAAATGCCTTGATGGCGCCAAAACCCGTTTGCCAGAAGAGCTATCAGGCGCTCTCTGTGCTTACAACACAGCTCCTTTCGAAGTTACTCAGGAGTCTCCCTTCTCCCTTTCATTTGGAATGGACGTAGTCATACCAATTGAGCTAGAACACTCTTCTCCCAGAGTAGAAACCGCAGCCAACTTCAATCTCGAAGATCTGCAAAACTGGATGGGTGAAAATGATGATTCACGGTGAGTCGACTTGGACCTTTTAGAGCAGAAAAGAGAGTTGGCCGGACTCAATCGCCTGGAGCACAAGCGAAGGGTTGAAAGATATTTCAACTGCAAAGTTAACCCCAGGACTTTCATTCAAGGAGACTTGGTACTTAAACGACGGCTTCTTGTTGGCAGCAATTTGGGGGTTCCGAAGCTTGAACCTAACTAGGACGGCCCTTACAACGAGGTTGTTGGACCAAATGCATATCATCTAATGACTTCTGAAGGCATCCAACTCCTTAGAACTTGGAGTGGGGATGATCTGAAGAAATTCTATGTCTGATCTCTGGCAGCAGTTCATCCTTATACTTCCTATATAAGATTAATTTGTACAGATTCATTCAGGAATTTATTACACGGATTCAATTGATAAGTTCTGAGTCATTCTTTACTAATAGACATCTGGGTTCTTCCAAAGTATATCTGGACTTCTTCATACTGTCTCAACGGTTATATCTTGAACTCTAAAGTTCTTCTGACATAAGTCTTACACCAATTAATTCATATTGGGGTATTCATGTCGGCCTAATCTATCGCTCAGATATAATTTCAACCCCAAAACTCTCAACCATTGTACCCGAGGCTTCGGGCCTCGCACATGATAGTTTGTTATAACTAACCTTTCATATACGGAGGTCACTGAGCCTAGTTACGCCTAACAGGCAGGGTCTCCTACTTACATCTGGAACCCTTCCATAAGCTCATCCGGCTAGCTGAAGGTCTAAAGGCCTGCTCATAACTTAGGGAAGTCCCTGCTATCCACTCATGATACAGGTCCCGCCTAAGCATAGTGCCTTCGCTTCCCACTAGGATCTACCGCTCTAACGGGGGTCAGCCCTTGCCTCAAGTACAAAAATCGACCACGATGTTTCAGACGATCAAGTCTTTTTGGCATTAGGTCAGATAACTCCTCCTAGGCAAGATCTCCACTACTATCATTACTTTTTTTCTGTGCAGGTCGATAAAGGAGTATACTCTTAAGCCCAAATTTAGGAAACCCCCGGGGTCAACCAATGCCTCAAGTACAAACATCGGGCACGATGTTTTAGACACTTTGTCCTTTTGACATTGGGTTAGATAATACCTCTTAGGCAGAATTTCTCCTGTTATCATTACTTCCTTTTTGTGCGGATTTGTGAAGTTTAAAATTCAAGTTGGGAACACTCTATGTGATTCAAAGCCCTTCATTATTAAATGGTCATGAGAGGTTTTCTCAGTCATAATCAGAATATCCCGAATTTCGTACAGAGGTACCTGTGCATTTCATATACATCAGAATAGACAGGTATGTGATAAATAAGTTTCCTTTTCATTCATTTTCAAATTACAAAGAATTGAGGTTACAATCACTCCTCTTACAAAGAAAGTGGGTTAGCCTTCACTGATCCCATCCAAAAGGTCAAACATCGGATGGATGAGGTCATCAATTAAGACAAAATCCTCCTCCCTATAAGTATGATCAGCAGCCAAGCAAGGAAAGGGATCAACTTCTCCAAGATTGGCAGCAGTAATTTTGCCCCCTTGGATCAAAGTGGAGGCCAACCCTTCCCAAGCCCGCCCGATCTCATCTAACCTCTTCTACCTGCAGGGTAAGCTCGTATTGTAAGCCTTCACAGCGGCCATAGACCTTTCCGCAATAATGACCTCCTGGTCTCTGGTAACTTTGACAAGTTTCTCTCATAGAGCTTTATTGTCAGCTTTCACCACGCCCAACTCCTCTTGCAGCTTAGTCTTCTCCTCCTGAATGACATCAAGCTGAGAAGAACTCATGGCAAGCTGCACTCTTAAGGCCTCAATTTCTTCATCCCTTTGATGAAGCTGGTGTCCTTGTTCTAGTACTTGCTCCTCCATCCTCAAGGCCCTATTCAAAGCGACCGGCAAGCGAGCGAGTACCTGTAGCAAAAATAGAGTCAATTCATGAGAACAAACGGGAGAGGAAGCTTAACAGAATCCTTATCATAGCCATCCTATTGGCGAAGCCTGAATAGAGCTCTGGCATTGAGGTTCTCTCTAACTTCTCCTCCAAGTCCTTCGACACCATACAACTCCTTAGGGCCAGACCTAGCTCTCCTTGGTAGACACAACTCTTGTTCGCGATGGGCACAGTGATGACAGTCAATCTTCTATCATCCCCTTTTGTTCTCACCACCATCCTTCTGCCTTTGTCCCTAAAGATTCTGGTGAAATTAGTGCTGATAGGGGGCTCTATGCTTCGCTGCCAGTCATGTTCCCCCCAGGCAGCAAAGCCTTCCTTCTCCACACTTTTCCCCTTCTTTGATGGGGGCTCTGGGCTTGTGCTCTCAGAGGGACCCCTTCTCTTCTTAGGAACTCACTGAGAATCAAATCCAGGCAAGGTCCCTCCGTCTCCTTTTCTTGGCCTCTGTCGGCCTTATTCCCTTCCTCCTTTCCCCCTATAACAATCCCTTTGGCACCCTTAGGGATTGTTTAGGGCTTGGCGACTGACACGGGTTCTTTCCCCTTTCCCGTGTACCCTAGCTCGGCCAAGGTTTTCCCGTGTATCCTCAGGAGAGGATACCACATCGACGACAGTTCTGCCACAGACTAGCTCCAGAACCTCTATCTCCTCTTCCTCCCCCACCTCAGTAGTCTCTTTACTGAGTTGGGTGGCAGGAAGCTGTCCCCTCCTAGCCCTCTTCATCAGAACTGTGCCAAGAGGTGGGACGACTTTCTTGAGAATGACATATCCCAATGCTTTGGCGTGCAAGGATACATCATTTCTCACATGTCTGAGAAAGTTCTTCAGGGGCCAGCTCTGCCCCTACAGTCTCTCTAGGTTTTACAGGGTGTCTTGACCGGCCATCCACTTGGCGTCGCCGACAAATTCAAGAGGGCACGTGCCAGGCATCATGGGGATAATCGTCAGGTCGGGGTTCCCACTAAACCCTCTAGTCGTGTTGAGCACCTTGTGCTCCATCAGAAGACTTTCCGGATAACTGGTGTCCTTATGGAACAAATCGGCCAGCTCAGCCCACTCGATCTCTCCTCCTCCCATGACTTGATTTTGCAACGAATGGGGCGAAGATTTCTCTCTCTTAGGGTTTGAAGACGGAAGTGCTTTAGCTTTCCCATGACAGCCTTTTATGGGAAACAGCTGTGATCTTTCATCTTCTAGTCATCTGATCTCTTTGATTAGCGCGCTGGTGTGATCAGACCGTTCGTACTTTCTGATAAGTTCAGAATTTGAAGCAACGCACAGTTATCGAAATGTTGCTTCCCCCTATTTCGCCATACGTCGTGCACGATAGTTCATAATCATGCGCAATATTTGGGAACAACATTCTATTCTTTATCCTCTTTACTATTATCGTTCGATACTTTATAATTGTGCACGAGGATAGTAGCTTTTCTTTTAACTTAGAATTTACCATTTGTTTTATACTTTCACATTTATGAATTCCTCTCTCTTTTCTAAACTCGTGGTACCTGTCTCAAATACGAAAGAAAAGACAAATAGAAATTCATCCAAAATAAGTTTTTAAAGGAAAAATGCATTTCATTAATGATAAATCTTGTTATAATTTTATTTTATCTGTTCTCTCACATGTTTCTCACATGAATACAAGAAAAATAAAGAACATACAAGGCTTCGAAACTTAGACATCTAGTGTAATAGTATCGACCTCAGGCACAAGGGAACCCCCCTCTCTGAGACCACTCTATTACTCTCCTAACAAACATGAAGCAGATCGCTCGGGAGCTACTAGGACTCCTCTCCTCAACTATCATTCCTTTAAATATTACATTGATGATGAGGCTAAGAAGTTAGGAGACGGAGGCAAGTCACTTCTGGCTTCTTAACTGATCCTGTTGTTGGACTCCGAGAGGAGCATTCTGGCCTAGCCATCTGGCCTCGAGGGGAGTAATTTGGCCCTCCTCAGGACTCCTGCGTAAGGGAGATAGATGATATCCTTAGCTAATGTAGGACCTTGCTAGAGGAACCTCCTCTGGGCAGTGGCTCCCAGCATCGAAGAACCTGTCTGGTCCCTTAGGACCACAGAAGGGAAGAACAGCAAGACTTATGATATTCTCCTCATTTAAGATGCTTACATCAACCAATGTCTATAGGAGAACGTCAAAAGCTGCCTGTTTCTTCACGTGGCGACCCACCGGCGAGGTGCTGATGATATTCACCATCCTCCTCACCACTTCTTCCAGATCCTTCATACGATGTCCCCGCCATCCAGAGCTATTCTCCACCAAGGCCCGCAAGCAGTCAACCTCGGACTTCAGCAACTCCTTCCGATGATGAGTTTCGAAGGCCGCTTCCTTCGCTCCCGACGATGCCTCCTAGCCTTGGCAACCTCATCTCTTAACCAGATTCTCTCTTCTTTCAAAGCCTCCTTCTCGCCATACAATTCCTTTATCTTTTTTTGGAGGTCTTTACATGAGCAGAATGGGTCTGGCTCACATTCGATAGGCTGCAGTGGAACTCTCCCCTCGCATCCTCATTCTTACTAGTCCATTCCGCATTACTCAGAGCCAGGGAAGCCAACTTGTCTTCCAGTTTGTACAACTTCCCTAGCTCCTCCCTATGATCACCTTGAGAACGCTTTATGACTTGCAACAAAGTGCCCTCTAACTCCTTTATTCTCTGAAGGTGGCAAGCCTCCCCTTCCTCTTTGCCCTTCAAAGATTTTGCTACCTCCAGAACCTTGGAGGTACTCCTAAGGATCTTCTCCCCCTCCCTTCTTATTACAAACAACCGTTCTCCCAGTATGCCCCATGTCTCCCCAATACTGGGGGCGACATTGGAGGCAGTTGGAGGAACCCTCTCCTTCCTCTTAATTGCTTCTTCCATCTTGCCTCCTGGCCCTTCAATGCCAAGGGCGGCTTCAGGAGCAACCTGAGGGGGCACCGCCTTCTCCCCCTTAGGCAGCTCCTCCATCTCACTTCCCTCATCCTTTCTTCCCTTTTCCTCCTTTTCCTCAATATTTCAGAGATTTGCTGGAAGGAAAGAAGGAAAGAGGGGCTTCCTTTTCTTCTCAGAGGAAGGGATCGGCATTCCAGGAGGGGCGGGACCGCAGATCTTGAGGGGTGTCTTCTTCACGCCCTCAGCAGGAGGAACCCTGAACCTGGGAAGAAGCTGCTCAACCTCTTCATCCATGAGCAGGATTTTCCCAGGAGCTAATTTTTTCTCGGTGGTTGTTTCACTCACCAGGATCACCTCCTTCCGCTCTCCAGCCTTCAGAGGTGGATTGACCGGAGAATCAAAGACTTCCACTACCTCTATGGCCTCTGCACCTGTCGGCTCCTGCACGGACTCCAGTGTCTGTGCCAGAACAGGAGCGACCTTAGCTGACAGAGCCTCTGCCTCCAGAACCACAACTGCATCTCCCACTTCTTCCTCTTGAAGCACTTTGACAGGCTTCACCATCGCTGGAACTAGCGACCCCTCAGACAGTTCCAGTCTCCTCTTCTTCTCAGGAGGAGCGACGTCAACATGAAGATCGCTGGCCCTCTTCTTTAAGAAGCTTAATAGGGTCGTCCACTTCTTCCTCTCTGCCATCTTTCCAACAATCCACTCTCTCTTGCAGAAACTCAAGGGCTGGAGGAAGAGAATACAAATTAGTGGGCACCACCTTCATCTTATCCTAACAGGTCTCGGGCAGCGCATCCACCATCGCGGTAGTTCGCATTCCAGGACCCATATTAATATTCATGCCCTAACAATGCAGGGGGTTGATGTTAACACGTGGTTCCAGCGCTGCATCTCTGTCGTACACGTGGCGCCTGGCTGGCACTCAGCCTTTATTTTATTTACTAACTCATTTATCTATTTTCATAGGTCAGACCCCGGTCAAACCTCGGACACAAGGGTTCAACCAAACCTCATCCATGACGAGCCAGACCACTCCTGATAACATCAAAGATGATGTTACAAAGCGGTGCCTATCACAATCAGCTTGGCCCGACCGCGTCGTTCCCCATACAAGGACACTTTTTCCAGACTTGTAAATCAAGAATTTGTATGCTCCAGCTGTCACGAATCCCTAGAAGCAGTACCAATATTAAAAGATGACACCCTCCTTTTGCGACTGATTGTCCATCTGGTGGCCAACAAATGGCACGAACCTAGAGCTTGTTCACCTCATTTTTTTTCGAAAAATCAGGATAAAGCTGCACCACCCACTACCTACAAATACCTCTAAACTGTCTTCGTGCAGACAGATCGGAGATCAGAGAAGAAAGAATCAACAAAGGCGGCCAAGGTGCAAGCAGCTCCTTGGTTCTCCCATTTCCATTGTATTAGAGCCATCACTGAGGAGCTCTTTCCATCTTTCTCCCTCTTTCCTTTCCTAAACATTGTATTAGCCTTAACGGTTGTCTTTTTCCCTTAGTGGAACTCCTTCGCTGATCGCTCGGTGGACGTAGGAGATTTCCTCCCTGAACCACCTTAAATCTTTGTGTGCTGCTTTGGATGCCTCGAACTCTCTCTCTCTCTCTCTCTCTTTCTCTCTTAAGCCTTCGCTAATAGGCTTACTTCTCGGCGCGCCGCCGTCTCCTAGAACTCTTTCTCTTTCTCGGTGTTTCTTGGGATCCCCTACATCCTACGTCAACAGAAGCCAAAAGTCCCAAGCTCAAATCCTGAGTCCCAAGCCCGAAGCTGAAGGCCCAAGCGCAGTGCCTAAAGCACGTAGCCTGAACACCTAAAGCCTCAAGCCCGAGGCCCAAAGTCTTAAGCTTGAAGCTGAATGACCTAAAGCTTGAAGGCCCAAGCTCATCCCTCAGAGCCCAAAGCTCAAACTTCCAAAATAGAAGCCCAAAAGCCTAAGCCCAAATCCTGAAGTGCCAAGAGTCAGAATATTGAAAGTCAAAGACCAAAGCCCGAATTTTGATGCCCAAAGCTAGAAGGCCCAAGACCAAACCATGAAGTTGGATCCTCAGAACCTTAAGCATGAAGCCTACATCCCGAAGGCCAAAACATGAAGCCCAAAGCCTGAAGCCCATAGCTCGAAGCCCATAGCCTAAAGCCTGAAGCCTGAAGCCTAATGCTTGAAGCTTGAAGCCAGAATCTCGAAGACCGAAGCCAAAAGCGTGAAGCACGAAGCCCGAAGCCCTGACCATAAGGCCCAAGGCTTAAGCCTAAGGTATGAACCTTGAAAGCCCATGCCTGAAGCCTAAAGCCTGAAACCTGAAGGCCTAATCCCGAAATTCATAGCCCAATTTAGAAGGCCAAAGGTCTACACCTAAAGCACAAAGCTTGATGCCTATAACTGAATCCCAACATCCAAGGCCCAAAGCCTCACCCCAAAGATGCAAGCTTGAAGCAGGAAGCCCAATGGGCTAAGCCTTAAGTCCGAAGCTCGAAGGACCATACTGGAAGATCAAAGCCCAATGCTTGAAGCATACAGGTCAAAGCTCAATGCCCAAAGTGTTAGGCTCAAAGCCCAAATGCTCAAAATCCCAAGCTAGAAGCCCAAAAGCTTAAGTCCAAACCTTGAAGCCCGAGGGCCCAAGCTCTAATCCTTCCCCAAGAAGATCGAAGCCCGAAGGCACTAGCCTGAAGCCTAAAATCTAAAGCTCGAAAGTCAAAGCATGAAGCTCATATGCCCAAGCCTGAAGCTTGAAGCCTAATGTCTCGAAGTCGAAGCCTGAGGCTTGAAGCCCGAGAGCAAGCCTGAATCCCTAACCCCAAAAATCAAAGCCTATCAGCACTAGCCTAAACACTAAAACCTATAGATGAATGGCTCAAGCCTAAAGCCTAAAGCCCGAAAGTCCGAAAGCCCGAAAGCCTAAGCCTAAAGCTCAATGCTTGAGGCCCAAACTTGAAGGTCAAAGCCCGAGGCCCAACTTTGATGCACGACGCTCAAAACACGTAGACTGAAGGGCCTGTCAAACTATATTTCTGAAGTTTGAATCCCGTCAACCCCAAAACACGAAGCTCAAAAGCTCAAAGTCCCAAGCTAGAAGCCTAAAAGCCTACGCCCAAACCTTGAAGGGCCAAGAGTCAAGCTTCGGGCTTCAGGCTTGGGCCTTTGGCCTTCGGGGTTAGGACTATGGGCTTTGGGCTTCGGGCTTCAAGCTTGGGCCTTCGAGCTTGGACCTTATAGGTTAGGCTGTCAGACATGGGCCTCGAGATCTTGTCTTCGGGCTTTCAGCTTCCGGCTTCAAGCTTTAACTACCAGGGTTTGATCTACAAGAATTGGGCTTCGAGATTTTGGCTTGGGCCATTGTGGTTCGAGCATGCACCTTCCAGCTTCGGGTTTTGTGCTTCAGGCTTGGGCCTTGGAATTCTAGGATCGGGCTTTAATGTTTTGGCTTTGGGATTCTGGGTCAGGCTTCAGGCTTCAGGCTTTGGACTTTGGCCTTCTAGCTTCGAGGTTTTCAGCTTCGGTCTTTGGCCTTTCGCCTTCAGGGCTCTGGTTTTTGGTTTAGGCAATTTGGCTTTGGGCTTCAGGCTTTTTCTAGGGCCTTTAGGCTTCAAGCTTTAGGTATGAGCATTTGGGCTTTGGGCTTGGGCTTTCGGGCTTCAGATTGAGACTTGGGCCTTCTGATTTTAGGCACCAGGATTCAGGCTTAGGCCTTTGTGATTTGAGCTTTGGTCTTCGGACTTTAGGCTTAATACTTTAGGCTTCAGGCTTCGACTTTTGGGATTCGAGCTTGGGACTTGGCTACGGGCTTGGGCCTTGAGACTTGGGGTTTTGGCCATAAAGCATTTGGGCTTCAGCCTTTGGGCATCAAGCTTCAACATGGGCATTCAGGTTCATGGTTCTAGCATGGGCCTTCTGGCTTTAAGTTAAAAGATTCGGGCTTCTTGCTTCAGACTTGGGCCTGAATCCCCTAGCTCAAAGCCTTAAACTTGAAGGCCCAAACTTGTTGCCTAATGCTTGGAGCCCAAAGGCCGTAGGCCAAACTCTGAAGTCCGAAGTCCGAAGGTCTAAGCTTAAATGTGGAAACATGAAGTCCCAAATGCAAAGCCTGATGTTTGAAGTCCACAGGCCCAAGCCTAAAGCCAAAGGCTAGAAGCTTGAAGCCTGATGGCCTAGGCTTGAAGCCCAATCCCCAAGCTCAAACCCTGAAGGCTTAAGCCTAAAACTAAAAAAAAGCCTGTAACCCTAAGCCTTAAGCCCAAAGGCCCAAGCTCATAGCTCAAACCTTGAAGCTAGAAGCTCGAAGGCCCAAGCTAGAAGCCCACAAGCCTAAGCGTGAACCCTGCAACTCGAAAGCCAATGTCTGAGGCCTGAAGCCCAAAATCCCAAGCCCGAAATAATAACCTCGAAATCGAAGTGCAAAGGTGCAAGTGTAAAGCCAAAAACCTAAACCCCGCCAGCCCACTCCCGATGCCTGAAGGCCCATGTCTGAAGCCTAAAACTTGAAGGTTTAAGAGCGATGCCCCAAGCTCAAAAATCGAAGCCAAAAGCACGAAGGCCTGAGTTTTAAGCTTGAAGTCGGAAGCCCAAAGGCCCAAGGTTGAGCCCGAATATTGAAACTCGTATGCAAAAGGACTAATCTCGAAGCCTAAAAGCTGAAGGCCCAAAAGCCGAAGGCCCAAAAGCCAAAGGCTCAAACCCCAGGCCCAAAGGTCAATGCCCAAGCTAATATCTTGAACCCTGAAGGTCGATGCCTGTCGCCAGAAGTCCGAAGCCCAAGGCCCGAAACTTGAAGCTAGAAGCCTAAAACCTAAAGGCCCAATCCCAAACCTCGAAGCTTGAAACTCAATCATCTAAGCTAAAGTTTAAAACTTGAAGCCTGAAGCCCATAGTCTAAAAATCTTAGTTAGAAGCCTAAAGGCCCAAACCCAAAACCCGAAGGCCCAAGCCCAAAGCTAGTAGCTCGAACCCTGAAGCCTGAAACTTGAAGTGACTAGCCCAAAGCATGAAACTCGAAGTCACAAGCCCATTGCCTGAAGCCAGAAGTGCGAAGCTTCAAGCCCAAACCTAAAAGCCTAAGTCCGAAGCTTAAATCTCAATTGCTCGAATGCCCAAGCCTGAAGACCAAAGTCAGTAGGCACAAACATGAGTCCCTAGGCCGAAAGCCTGAAGGCTTGATCCCAAAGCTTGAAGTCCAATGTCTGAATGCCCAAGCCTGAAGCTCGATGCTTGCATGAGGCTTGAAGCCTAGGCTTTGGCCTTAGAGTTTGAAGATTTGGGATTTGAGCTTCGGTGTTCGGCCTTCGAACTTTGGGCTTCAGGATTCAAGCTTAGGCCTTCAATCTTCGGGCTTGGGCTTTTGGGCTTCAGGATTTGAGCCTTTTGATCATCAAGCTTCGAGCTTCAATCTTTGATCATCAGGCTTTGTTCATGGAGCTTTGAGCTTTGAACTTCAAGCTTCGATCTTTGATCTTCGAGCTTCAGGATTTATGGTTCAGGATTTGGGCTTGGCTTTAGGATTTGGGCTTGATTATTCAAGTTTAGGACTTCAGGCATTGGGCTTCTGGCTTGGCCCTTCATACTTAGGGCTTCAGAATTTGGGTTTCAGGCTTCAAGCTTGAGCCTTCATGTTTTAGGCTTCAGGCTTTGGGATTTGAGCTTGGGCCTTTGTGTTTCGGGGATGTGGCTTCAGGAATGGAGCTTTAAGCTTTGGCATTGGGGATTTGGGCTTAGTTCTTCAAGCTTTGGGCTTGAAGCTTTAGGCCTTGGGATTTAGCTTTTGAGCATGGGACTTTAGGCTTTATGCTTTGGAATTTGAGCTTGGGGCTTCGATTTCAGGGATAAGGCTTTAGGCATGGAGCTTTAGGCTTTGGCATTCGGGATTTGGGCTTAGTTTTTTGAGCTTTTGGCCTTGGGATTCTGTCTTTGAGCTTGGGCTTTTGGGCTTCGGCTTAGACATTAAACCATCTAGGTTGGTGCTTCATGCTTTCGGCTTGGGCCTTTAGGCTTCAGGCTTCAGGCTTTGGGCTTTAGGCTTGGGACTTCAGGTTTGGGGGTTCAAGCTAGAATGTCTTGGTATTGGATCTTTGACCTTTCGAACTTGAGCTTTTGGCCTTCTGGTTTGGGGCTTCAGCATTTTGAGCTTCAGCTTTAGGCCTTTTAGCTTAGAGCTCAGGCCTTCAAGGTTTTCGCTTCAAGATCTGAGTTTTGGCCTTTCAAACCTTCAAGGTTTTAGCTTCAAGATTAGGTCTTTAGGCTTTTGGCTTTGGCCATTAGCCTTTGAGCTTCAGGCTTTGGCTTTCAGGTTGGGCTTGGGCCATCATGCTTGGGCCTTTGGGCTTCAGGATTCGGCCCTTTGGTTTCGAGTTTAGGCCTTGTTGCTTCAGGATTTGGTTTTGGGCTTTTAACTTTGGGCTTGGGTTTTTGGCTTTTATCTTCAGGCTTAAGAATTTGGGCTTCTATCTTCGGCCTTTGATCTTCAAGTTTTTGGAAATTGTCTTCGAGCTTCGGTCTTCTAGTTTGCACATGGATGGTTCAAGCTTCAGGCCTAAGCCATCAGGATTTGTTCTTCAAGCATGGGCTTTTGAACTTTGAGCTTCATTATTCATGCTTAGGCCATCGGTTGTCGGGATTCGGTCTTCGGGCTTGGGCTTTCGACCTTCAGGCTTTGGGCCTTTAGGCTTTCCTTTGAAGTTGTGGCTACGGGCATGGTCCTTCGGACTTTTGGCTTCAGACTTAAGCATTTGGGCTTCTATCTTTAGCCATCGACATTCGGGCTTCAAGTTTTAGACTTCGAGGTACGTTCTTCAGGCTAGAGCCTTCGAGTTATGGCTTGGTCTTCAAGCTTTTGACATCAAATTTAGGTCTTTAGGATTCTGGTTTTGGCCATCAGGCTTTGAGCTTCGGGGTTTAGGTTGGGGCTGTGGACTTCAGCTTTCTAATCTCAGAAGTTAGGCTTGCGCCTTTAAGCTTGGAGGTTCGAGCTTCGGGCTTCGACTTTTGGTTTTGTGGGCCTTTAGGCTTTCCTTCGGAAGTTGTGGCTACGAGCATTTAGGCTTCAGTCTTCAAGCTTTTGGCCTTCGTGCTTTGGCTTTTAGCGTTTAAGCTTTGAGCCTTGGACTTTGAATTTCTGGGTACGGGCATTGATCTTCATGCTTCAAGAATCTGGCCTAGGCCTTTGGGCTTCCAGCTTGGGCCTTCAGGTTTTGGGCTTCGGCTTCGGGGCTTCGAGCTTCAGGCTTCGGGCTTCGAGCTTCGGGCTTCAGGCTTCGATGATCTGACTTTTACCTTCAAACTTATACCTTTGAACTTTTGACTTGTGACGTCGAATTTCGGTCTTCAGGCTTGGGGCAACAAGATTCAGGTTTTGAGCTACTGGATTTGGGCTTGGGCCTTCGAGCATTGGGCTTAGAAAGATTTCCAACTTGGGCCTACTAATTAGGACTTTTGGCTTGCGCTTTTGGGCTTTTAGCTATGGCATTTAGGCTTCTTATATTGGCCATCTACTATTGGCCTTCAGCCATCAGCCTTCGGGCTTTAGGCTATGGGCTCTGGGCTATGAGCTTTAAATGTTAGAGTAGATGATTGAGCTTCAAGTGTCGAGGTTCGGGATTGGGCCTTTAGGCTTTGAGCTTCTAGCTTCAGTCCTAATAGGCCTTTGGCCTTCGGCCTTGAGGCTTTGGGCCTTGGGGTTCGAACTTCTTTCTACGGGTATTGACCTTTGGGCTTAGGGTTTGGGCTTCAGGCTTAGGGCTTATAGCTCAGGCAATCTTGCTTTCGGCTTCGGGGTTGGAGCTTGGGCCTTCAGGCTTTAGAATATTGCTTTCGGGGTTTAGGTTTTAGGCTTTACACTTGCAGCTTCGTGCTTCAAACTTCGATGTTATGGCTTCTATCTTGGTTTTTGGGTTTCAGGCTTCAAGATTCAGGCCTAAGCCTTTGGGCTTCTAGCTTGGACCTTTGAGATTATAGTTTCAAGTTTTGAGCTATAAGCTTGGGCCTTCGGGTTTTAGGCTTCGAGTTACAGGCTTCTTTGTTCGAGATTTAGGCTTGGACCTTCAGGATTCGAGCTTCGAGCTTTGGGCTTAGGCCTTCAGGCTTCAGACCATGGCCTTTGGGCTTCAAGCTTGTGCCTATGGCCTTCAGACATCAGGCATTGGGTTTGCGACTTCAATTTTCTAGATTCAAGCTTAGGCCTTCGAAATTTGCACTTCGGACTTTGTACTTTGGCCTTTGGGCTCCAAGCTTTGGGCATCAAGTTTGGGCCTTCAAGTTTTAGGTTTTGAGCCTGGGGCTTTAGGCTTTGGGATTTGACTGATGGCAAGGCTTTGGAGTTCAAGCTTCGGGCATCGGCCTTCGAGCTTTAGGCTTTCGACATCGAGCTTCAGGAGTGAGCCTTTGGCCATCGAGCTTAGTCCTTCCGGATTTAGGCTTTGAGTATGGGCTTTTAGGCTTCATTTAAGCATTTGGGTTTGTACTTCAAGGTTTGGCTTTCATGGTTTAGGCTTTAGCCTTTGGCCTTTTGTTTTAAGCTTCATGCTGAGCTAAGGCCTTCGGGCATTAGGCTTTAGCCTTGGGCCTTAATGCTTCAGGCTTTGGCCTTTAGGCTTCACGTTCAGGGTTTAGGCTTGCATCTTTGGGTTTTGATTATTAGAGTTAGGGATTCGAACTCGGGTTCGAACTCAAGCTTCGAGCTTTAGCTTTTGTGCTTGTCGATTCACACTTAAACCTTTGGGCTTCTGGCTTGGGCTTGCGAGCTTCAGGCTATGAGCTTGGGCATTTATGCTTTAAGCTTCAAGTTACAAGCTTTTCATCTTCGTAACTAAAGCTTGGGCCTTTAGGGTTCAGACATCAAGCTTGGGGCTTCAGGCTTTGGCCTTCGGGCTTCTTGCTTTAGGCTTTAGGCTTGGGCATACGGGCTTCGGGTTTATGCCTATAAGCTTTGGAATTCAGGCTTTGGGTTTAGGACTTTGGGGTTTGAGCTTTTGTCTTGAGACTTCAGACTTCAAACCGTGAGCGTAGACTTTTGGGATTTGAGCTTTGTGCTTCTAGCTTGAGCAGTTGTGCATCAGGCTTTGAGGGTGGGCCTTCAGGCTTTGGGCTTTGTGCTTCGGGCTTATGGCTTGAGACTTTGAGTTTCAGGATTGGGCCTTCTAACATTTGGCTTTGGGCTTCAAGCTACTAGATTGGGCCTTTTTCAATGGGTTTAGACCTTCATGCTTCAGGCTTTAGGCTTCGGGCTTTGAGCTTTGGGCAGGGTATGGGCCTTCGACCTTCGAATCTCTTCAAATTTCTAATTTTGGCCTTGAAGCCTAGGGCTTTATGCTTAGCCGTACAAAGTTTGGGCTTCGAACTTACGCCTTTGGCCTTTGGGCTTTGGGCTCCAAGCCTTTGGGCATTAGGCTTCAAGCTTTAGGTTATGGACCTCACATTTTGGTCTTTAGCATTGGCGCTTTAATCTTGGGCCTTCAGAGTTCAGGCTTCAGGCATTGAGCTTGGGGCTTTGGGCTTTAAGCGTAGGGCTACGAGCTTGGGCTTCAAGCATTGGGCATGGATCTTCATGTTTAGTCTTTAAGCTTCAGGCTTAGGCCGTCAGGATACAGGTCTCAGGCTTTTAGCTTGGGCTTTCTAGCTTCGATCTTATGGATTTGGGCTTCGATCTTCGACCTTCGGTCTTGGGGCATCAGGCTTTAGGATTTGGTCTTAGGTCTATAAGCTACAAGCTTCATTATTCAAGCATCGGAATTAGGGCTTTTAACTTTGGGCTTTTGGATTGGCAATAGACGTATGAGCTTGGGCTTTGGCTTGTGCACTTGGGGTTTCAAGCTTGGTCCTTTGGCTTTGCAGCTTCGAGATTAAACCATTAGCCTATGGGATTCTAGCTTCAGGCTTAAAACCTTCGGCCTTTGGAGATTAGACTTTTGGCCTTCGGCATTCAACTTTTATTGTTCGTCATTCCAGTTTTAGGTATGAGCCTTCAGGCTTACGGCTTTACGACTTTAGGCTTCGGGGACACACCTCCAAGATATGAGCTTTAGAAATTGGCCTTCAGACTTGAGGCTATGAGCTTTGAGCTTGGGCCATTGAGCTACAAGCTTTAAGCATTGGGTTTTAAGCTTCAGGTTTTGGTCAACGGGCTTAAAGTATGAGCTTGTACTTTTGGCATTCAAGCTTTTGGTTTCGGCCCTCTAGCTTTAAGCTTTAGGGTTTGGGCTTTCGGCTTCAGGTTTGTGCCTTTAGGCATGAGGCTTTGAGCTTTGAGCTTCGAGCATAGTGCTTATGCTGTCAGAATTTGAGCTTCAAGCTTCAGGCTATGGGCTTTGACCTTTAAGAATGTGGCTTAGGGCTTGAGGATTTGTCCTTTGAGCTTAGTCCTTTAGGCTTTGGGATTCATACTTGGTCCTATAGGCTTTGTGATTCGGGATTAGGGCTTTGGACTTCAAGCTTCGGGCATCGGCTTCGAGCTTCAGGCTATGGGCGTCGAGCTTCAGTAGTGAGTTTTTGGCCATCGAGCTTAGTCCTTCCAGATTTAGGCTTTGAGTACAGATTTTCGGACTTTGAGCTTTGGGCATTTGGTTTGTACTTCATGGTTTGGCCTTCATGGTTTAAACTTTAGCCTTAGGCCTTTGGGTTTAAGCTTCATGTGACCTAAGGCCTTCAGGCATTAGGCTTCAGCCTTGGACCTTGATGCTTCAGGCTTTGGCCTTTAGGCTTCACGTTCAGGGTTTAGGCTTACAGCTTTGGGTTTTGATTGTTAGATTTAGGGATTCAAACTTGGGTTCTCGGGGTTCAAGCTTTGGGCTTCAGCTTTTGTGCTTCTCGATTCATGCTTAGGGCTTTGGGCTTTTGGCTTGGGCCTACGAGCTTCAGGCTATGAGCTTGGGCATTTATGCTTTAGGCTTCAGGTTACAGGCTTTTCATCTTCATAACTAAAGCTTGGGCCTTCAGCGTCAGACATCAAGCTTGGGGCTTTGGGTTTTGGCCTTCGGGCTTCTTGCTTTAGGCTTTAGGCTTTAGGCTTAAGCATACAGGCTTCGGGTTTATGCCAATAACCTTTGAGCTTCTGGCTTTGGGTTTGGGAGTTTGGGGTTCAAGATTTTGGCTCGAGACTTCAGACTTCAAACCGTGAGCGTAGGTTTTTGGGATTTGAGCTTCGTGCTTCTAGCTTGAGCAATCGGGCATCGGGCTTCAAGGGTTGGTCTTAAGGCTTTGGGCATTGCGCTTCTAGCTTAAGACTTGAGACTTCGAGTTCCAGGCTTGGGCCTTCTGACATTTGGCTTTGGGCTTCGAGCTACTAGATTGGGCCTTTTCCCATCGGGTTTAGACCTTCATGCTTCGGGCTTTAGGCATCGGGCTTCAAGATTCGGGCTTAGGGTATGGGCCTTTGACTTTCAAATCTCTTCAAATTTTTGGTTTTGTCCTTCAAGCCTCAGGCTTTATGCATAGTCGTACAAACTTTAGGCTTAGAACTTACGCCTTTGGGCTTTGGGCTTGCACCTTTGGGCTTTGGGCTTTAGGCTTTGGGCTTCAGGCCTTATGCTTCGAGCTTTAAGCCTTTGGGCTTTAGGCTTCAAGCTTCAGGTTATGGACCTCGCATTTTGGCCTTTAGCATTGGCGCTTTAATCTTGGGACTTTAGGGTTCAGGCTTCATGCATTCAGCTTGGGCCTTTGGGCTTCAAGCGTAGAGCTATGAGCTTGGGCTTCGGCTTTGGGCATGGATCTTCGTGTTTAGTCTTTAGGCTTCAGGCTTGGGACATCAGGATACAAGTCTCAGTCTTTTAGCTTGGGCTTTCAAGCTTAGGTCGTATGGCTTTGGGCTTCGATCTTCAACCTTTAGGCTTGGGGCAATGGGCTTTGGGATTTTGTCTTGGGTCTATGAGCTACGAGCTTCATTATTCAAGCATCAAAATTAGGGCTTCGAACATCGGGCTTTCGGATTAGGCTATCAACCTTTGTGCTTGGGGCTTTGGCCTGCGAACTTGGGGGTTGCTCCTTCGGCCTTGCAGCTTCGAGATTAAACCATTAGCCTTTGGGATTCTAGCTTCAGACTTAAAGCCTTCGGCCTTTGGAGATTAGACCTTCTTCGGCCTTCGACAGTCAACTTTTAGTGTTCGTCATTCTAGCTTTAGGTATGAACGTTTAGGCTTACGACTTTACGGCTTCAGGCTTCGGGGACACATCTCCAAGATATGAGCTTTAGAAATTGGCCTTCGAACTATTGGCTATGAGCTATGAGCTTGGGCCATTGAGCTACAAGCTTTAAGCATTGGGTTTTAAGCTTCAGGTTTTGGTCGTCGGGCTTAAAGTATGAGCTTGTACTTTTGGCCTTCAAGCTTTTGGTCTTGGCCCTCTAGCTTTAAGCTTTAGGGTTCGAGCTTTTGGCTTCAGGTTTGTGCCTTTAGGCATGAGGCTTTGAGCTTTGCACTATGAGCATTGGGCATATGCTTTCGAAATTTGAGCTTCAAGCTTCAGGCTATGGGCTTAGACCTTTTAAGAATGTGGCTTGGGGCTTGAGGCTTTGTCCTTCGGGCTTAGTCCTATAGGCTTTAGATTTAGGCTTGTTCCTTCAGGCTTCGTGCTTCGGCCTTGGGCCTTTGGGCAATGGGCTTAAGGCTTCAGATTTAGGCCTATGAGGTTCGGGCTTTGGGCTTGAGCTTTCAGACTTGCGACTTTGGGCTTTGAGCTTCTGGCTTAGTGCTTCGAGCTTTGGAGCTTTGTGTTTTGAGTTTGAGCAATAGGCAATCAAACTTCGAGCTTGGGCCTTCAGGCTTTGGAATTCATGCATTGGGCTTAAGGCTTGGGGCTTTTAACATTTGGCTTCGGGTTTCGGTCTACGGGATAGGTCCTTTTCCATCGGGCTTAGGCCTTTAGGCTTTGGGCTTCGAGGTTTGGGCTATGGGGTTTGGGTATGAGCCTTGGTGCTTTGGGATTTGGCCTCAGGCCTTTGACCTTTAGATTTTTTGTTTTGGCCTTCAAACTTTGGTCTTTAAGGTTAGTCCTATATGCTTTGGGCTTTGGGGTTATGCCGTCGGGCTTTGGGCTTGTGCATTTTGGCAATGGGCTTCACGTTGCATGCCTCAGGCTTCAAGCTTTAAGCTTCAGGTTATGGCCTTTGAGGTTTGACCTTTAGGGTTGGCATTTCAGTCTTGGTCATTCAGGGATTAGGCCCCACACATCGAGCTTAGGCCTTTGGGCTTCGGGCGTAGGACTACAAGCTTAGAGCTTTAGGCTTTGGGCATGGATCTTTGGGGTTTTGTCTTTAAGTGTCAGGCTTAGGCCTTTGGACGACGGGCCTCAGCCTTTGAGCTTGGGATTTGTGGCTTTGGGTGTAAGCCTTCAGGCTTCGAGCTTCGACATTCTACTTTTGGACTTCAGTATTCAAGCATCGGACTTAGGTCTTTAGGATTTAGGCTTTGAGATTGGGTCATCGACCCTCACACTTGGGGCTCTAGCAATTGAATTTGGTGATTCAAGCATGGTCCTTCCTCCTTCGGACTTTGAGATTAGACCATCAGCCTACTAGCTTCTAGCTATGGACTTTGGACTTCGGCCAATGGCCTTTGAGGTTAGACCTTTAGCCTTCGACTTTTAGGTTTTGGCGTTTATTCTTTGACCTTTAGGCATGAGTCTTCAGGTTTCGGGCTTTAGGCTTCGGCTTTTGGGCATCGTGCTTGGTACTTCGGGCTTAGGCTTTTGTGCTTCAAGTTTCAACCCTCGGCCTTCAGGCATTGTGATCTCGCCTTAAAACTTTGTGGGTATGGCATCGTGCTTTGGTTTTCATGCTTCGGGCTTCGGGCATTGGGCATTGGGCATTGGGCTTAAGCATTCAGGCTTTTTGCTTTCATTTTTGGCTTCACGTTTCGAGATAAGGCTTGGGCCTTCAAAGTTAAGGCTTCAGGCATAGGCCTTCGGATTCAGGCTTCGTGAGTTGAGCTAAGGCCTTCGATCTTCAGGCTTCAATCTTGAGCCTTCACATTTTAGGATTTGGCTTTCATGCTTCGCATTTCAAAGTTTAGGCCTTCACTAATAGGCTTTGATCTTCAAAGTTATGGATTCAAACTTGGGCTCTCGGGCTTCAGGCTTCGGGTTTTGGTCTTTGTGCTTCATGATTCAGGCTTTGGCTTTTGGGCTTCTGGCTGGGGCCTTCGGGCTTCTTCTATGAGCTTGGTTTTTTTGCTTTAGACTTTGGGCTACAGGCTTTTCATTTTCGGAATTAAGGCTTGTGCCTTCAGAGTTCAGACATCAAGTTTGGGGATTCGAGCTTTGGGCTTTTGGCTTGGGCCTTCGGGCTTGGGATTTTCAGCATCAGGATTCCTGCTTTAGGCTTCAAGCTTGGGCGTACAAACTTTGAGTTTTGGTTTATGAGCTTTCGGATTCAAGCTTTGGGTTTGGGAACTTGGGCTTCGGGATTTTGGCTTGGGTCATTGGACTTCAAACTGTGAGCGTAGGCTTTCGGCCTTCGAGCTTTGTGCTTTGAGCTTGACCAATAGGCATTGAGCTTCGAGCTTGGGCCGTTAGGCTTTTGGCTTCTTGCATCAAGCTTAAGGCATGGGGAATTTGACCTTCAAGCTTGGGCCTTCTAAATTTTGGCTACAGGCATCGGGCTATGGGATCGGGCCTTTTGCCATCGAGCTTCAGCCTTCGGGCTTCGCCCTTCGGGCTTTGGGCTTCGTGCTCTGGGTATGGGCATTCGTGTTTTGAGATTCGTGCTTAGGCCTTCCACCTTCAAGCTTCGGGCCTTAGGCTTAGCCCTACAGGCAGTGGGCTTTGGGCTTACACTTTGAGGCTTTGAGCATTGGGCTTCAGGCTTCATGCTTCATGCTTTGAGCTTGGGCCTTCGGGCTTCAAGCTTCATGCATTGGGCTTAAGCCTTCGGGCTCTAGGCTTGGGCCTTCGACTTTTGGCCTATATGGTTGGCACTTCAATCTTGGGCCTTCAAGGTTCTGGCTTCACGCATCGAGCTTGGGCTTTTGGGCCTCGTGCAAAGGACTACGAGCTTTGAGCTTCACACTTAGGCCTTCAGGCTTCAAGCTTTGAGTTTCACGCTTAGGCCTTCAGGCTTCAAGCATGAGGCATTGATCTTCAGAGTTTGGTCTTTAGGCTTTAGGCTTAGGCCATCGGGCTACGGGTCTCAGCTTTTGAGCTTGGCCTTTCTGGCTTCAGGCTTATGCATGTGGCCTTGAGCATCCGCATTCAACCTTTTGGGGTCCGGGCATTGGGCTTCGGGCTTAGTCCTTTGGGATTCGGTCTTAGGTCTTCGGGCAATGAGCTTTAGTATTCAAGCATCAGGCTTAGGTCTTCGAACTTTGCCTTTAAGATTAGGCCATCGGCCATCGAGCATCCGGATTCAAGCTTGTTCCTTCGGTCGTGGGGCATTGAGGTTTTAGTTCGTCCTTCAACTTTATGCATGAGGCTTCAAGCTTCGAGACTTGGCCTTCGGGCTTTAGGGTTCGACGACAAACTTCCATGATTTGGCCTTAAACATGGGCCTTCCAACTTCATGCTATGGGCATAGAGCTTGGGGCTTTGTGCTACAGGTTTTAGGCTTTGGCCTTCTGGCTTTTGGAATCATGCTTCAGGTTTTGGCCTTTGAGCTTCGACTTTCGGCCTTCAGAATTCGATATTCGGCCTTTGTGCTTTGAGCTTCAGCCTTCGGGCTTCAAGCTTGTGTCGTTAGGCAGCAGGCTTCGAGCTTCGAGCATCAGTCTTGGACCTTTGGGACTTGTGCTTCAAGCTTCGAGATTCAGACTTAGATCTTCGAGAATGTGGCTTCTAGCTTGAGGCTTAGGCCTTTGGGCTTAGTCCATTAGGCTTTGGGATTTAGACTTGGTCTTACAGGCTTGGGCTTTGATCTTTGGGCTTCGAGGTTCGGGCTTTAGCATTCGGATGTTGGACTTCAAGCTTTGAGATTAAGCTTTCAGGCCTAAGTACTCAAGCTTGTGCCAACGGACTTTAGCCTTCAGGCCCAAGCATTTGAGCATTGAGATTTGAGCGTCGGACTTGGGCCTTCCGGCTTTAGGCTTCTAACTTGGCACTTCAGCCTTCTGCAAAGGGCTTAACGCTTCGGGTTTTGGGCTTGAGCTTCCATGCTTGGGATTTCGAGCTTTAGGCTTTGGCCTTCGAGCTTTGGGGTTGTTCCTTCAGTATTCAGGCTTCAGGCATAGCAATGCATTCAGGCATTGAGCTACAGATTTTATGCTTTTGGCTTTGGGCCTTGGCCTCCAGGTTTTGAGCTTCAAACTTTGGGCATTGGGTTTAGGCATTAAGGCCTTGAGTTTTGGGCTTCAAGCTAGGTCCTTCGAGTTTTGGCATTAGGGATTCTGCCTTCAGGTTTTGGCCTTTGGACTTCGAGATTAGGCTTTTGTGATTCAAGTTTTAAGCTTCGGCCTTCAGGCTTTGTGATTTCTCCTTAGAACTTTGTCCTTCTAGCATCGTGCTTTTGTTTTCATGGTTCAGACTTCGGGCATCGACCTTGAGGATTCATAACTTAGGCTTCAATTTTCAGGCTTCGCATTTCGAGTTAAGGCTTAAGCCTTCAGGGTTCTGGCTTCAAGCTTTGTGCTTCGAGCTAAGGCCTTCAGGCTTCAAGCTTTTGTCTCGGGCCTTCACACTTCAGGCTTTGGCATTCAAGCTTGCAATTTCAGGGTTTACGCTTGCCCTTTTGGGCTTTGATCTTCAGGGATAGGGATTTGAACTTAGCCTCTCGGGCTTCAGGCTTCGGGAACTAGCTTTTGTGCTTCACGATTCAGGCCTTTGGATTTCTAGCTTGGGCCTTTAGGCTTCTAAAACTGGAAGGATAAAGCCCAAAAGTCTAAATCTCAAAGACTGATTGTCGAAGCTCGAAGGTCGAAGCTCAAAGCCTAAAAAACTAAGCACAAGCCCCAAAGCCAAAGGCCGAACACATATGCCCAAAGCCCGTAACTCAAAGTCCAATGACCTAAGACAATCCCAAGCTTGACGCCTAAAGCCTAAAGCCACACAGCCCCAACCAGAAGGCCAAAATTTGAAGCCCAAAACCCAAAAGCTAAACCCCAAAGCAGAATGCCTAAACCTGAAGGCCAAAGCCCTATATGCGTTGCTAAAAGCCTGAAGCCCTAAGCTCGAAATACAAAGCCCAAAGACCAAAACATGATGTCTAAAACTTGAAGCCTAAATTTCAGAGCTCGAGCTTAAACACCAAAGGCTGAATCCCTAAGGCCGAAGCCCAAGCTCGAAGTTCGAAGCTTAAAGCCCTAACGAGCAAGTTTAAAGCTGAAAGCATGAAGGTCCTATATCTAAAGTCTAAAGTTAGAAGCTCAATAACCAATGGAAAAAGCCTGAAGCCGAATGACCCAACACTAAAGTCTACTAATTGAAGTCTGAAACACCAATATCCAAGCCCGATGCTTGAAACTCAAAGCTCAAAAGCTTAAGGCCGAAGGCCCAAGCCAGAATCCTAAATGCTGAAAGCCAAAGTCTGATGCCAAAATCCTGAAGCCCAAACTTCTGCCTAGAGGCTTAAAGTCAAAGCCCTAAGCCCGAAACTTAAATCCCGAAACCCGAAGCACAAAGCCCACAGTTTTAAAAGCGAAACCTGAGTCTCGAATCCCAAAGCCGAAGATATATGCTCAAACCCTGTAACTTAAAGCCTAGTTCTAAGCACGAAGCTTGAACCCCAAATACTAAAAGACTATGCCTGGAGCCCCATGCTCAAATCCCAAATCTTCAAACTCTAAGGCCAAAGCTTAAAATAAAAAGCATAAAGCCTAATGCTAAAAAGATCAAGCCTGAAATTTGAAGCCTAAAACCTAAAAGCCCATGCCTGGAGTTTGAATTCTGATGGCCTAAGCTTAAAGCTTGAAATCTTTATGTGTAAGCTTGAAGACCGAAGTCTGAAGACCGTAGCTCGAAGCTTGAAGCTTGAAGTCTGAAGGCCGATAGCTAAAGATAGAAGCCCACATTCTTAGGCTCGTATCCAAAAGTCTTAAGGACCATGCCCGTAGCCACAAGTTCAAAGGCGTAAAGCCTAAAGCCTAAAGGCCCGAAGCCTGAAGGTCAAAAGCCCAAGCTCAAAGACTGAAGCCCAACGACTGATGGCCTAAGCTTACAATCCTGAAGCGCGAAGTTTGAAAGCCCAAGCCCAAAGCTTAAACTCCAAATACTAAAGGACTAAGCCCGAAGCCTGAGGCTCAAATCCTGAAGCTTCAACCTCAAAGCCCAAAGTTCTAAGACTAAAACACAAAGCATGAAGCCTAAAGTGCAAATGCCTGAACCCAAATCTTGAAGCTCAAAGCACAATAACCCATGCCTGAAGCATGAATCCAAATGGCCTAAGCCTGAAGATTGAACTGTCTATGTTCAAACTAGAAGACTAGAGCCTGAAGGTCGTTTCTGAAAAGTTGAAGCTTGAAGGCCGAAGCTAGAAGCCCAAATTATTAAGCCTGAAGCTAAAAGGCCAAAGCCCAAGCCCAAAGCCATAAGACCTAAGGCTCAAGCATGATGGACCAGGCCCAACCTTTAAGCCGAAGCCTGAAGTTCAAAGGCTGATGGCCAAAGCCAAAAGCCTAAAGACTTAATATTGAAGCCAAAACTTGAAGGCCAAAGCTCTAAGAAAGAAGGCCAAAACTCTAACCTTGAAGACCTGAGCTCTAAGCCAAAAGGCCTAAACTCGAAGGCTCATGTCTAAAGCATAAATGCTGAAGCCCGATGCTAGAAGCCTGAGGCCAAAAGCACAAGTTCAGAAGGTCAAAGACACAATATTGAGACCTTCCGGCTCGAACCTTCAAACCTGAAGTCCCAAGCCTAAAGCCCGAAGCCCAAAGCCTTAAGCATGAACCGCGAACCTAGATGGCTTAATGTCTAAGCCGAAGCCCAAAGGCCCAAGCTCAAAACATGAATCCCAAGGCCTAAAGCCTGATGCCAAAAGCTCGAAGAACTAAGCCCAAATCATGAATGCCAAAGCCTAAAGCCAAAGCTCAAAACCTGAATCCCAAGGCCTAAAGCATGAAGCCCAAAGCTCAAAGAACTATGCCCAAATCCCGAATGTTGAAGCCTGAAGCTCCATGCCCGAAGCCTCATCCCCGAAACTCAAAGCCCCAAGCTCAAATCCCAAAGCCTGAAGCCTAAAATACGAAGGCTCAAGCTTGAAGCCCGAAATCCAAATTCCATGCCTGAAGCTGCATCCCCAAAACCTGGAGCTCCAAGCTCAAATTCCAAAGCCTGAAGCCTAGAACATGAAGGCTCATGCTTGAAGCCCAAAACCCAAATCCAGAAGCCCAAAGTGTGAAGGGACAAGCCAAAAGCCCAATGCTTGACATCCTAAACTCAAAGCTTCAAGCCCAAATCCTGAAGCCAAAGGTATAACCTGAAGCCTAGATCCTAAACCTTGAAGATTGAAGATCGAAGCTTGTAGCTCGAAGATCGAATCCTGAAGGCTCAAGTCTGAAGTCCAAATATCAAATGCAAAAACCTCAAACCCTAAAGGTTGAAGACCAAAATTCAAACCTGCAAGCTTGAATGCTGAAGCTCAAACCCAAAGCTTAAGGCCCAAATCCCGAAGTCAAAACTAGCAAAGTCTGAAGCTCAAATTCTAAAGCCAAAGCCTAAACAACCAAAGCCCAAATCACTAAAGTCTAAGCCTAAATGCCAAACCCTAATGGCCTAAGCATAAAGGCAAATGCCCAAGGCCGAAGCCCAAAGCCCAAAAACCAAAGCCCAGGCACAAAGGGTCAAGCCTAAAGCCCGAAGGCCCATGCCAGGAGCCTGAAACTTGAAGTCCCAAGCCCAAGCCCGTGACCAAAGCCCATGCTTGATGCCAAAATTCCAAAAGCCTAAAGACAATTTGCAAAACCAAAGCTTGAAGGTCCATGCCCAAATTCTAGAGCCCGAAGCTCAAAGTTCGAAGGCTAAATCCCAAACCCCTAAGCCTGAAGCTTAAATCCCAAAGCCAGAAGGCCCAAGCTCGAAGTCCGAAGCTTGATGCCTAACATCAAAGGACCAAGCCCAGTGTCGAAACCCAATGCCCAAAGCCCCAGGCCAAAAGCTAATGGCTGAAAGCCTAAAGCCCATAGCCTAAAACCCGAAACAAATGTATAGCAGGAAGCACAAAGCACGTCCCAAGCACATAGAGGGTTCAAGGTTTAAGATTTGACCATCAAGATTCAAGCTTCACGCATGGGCTTTTGCGCTTTAGGCTTCAAATTTCAGGCTTGGGCATTTGGACTTTAGGCTTTGTGCCTTTTATTTTAGGTTTGGGTTTTTTGCCTTTGAGTTTGATGCTTAGGGATTTGAGCTTGGGGCTTCGGGCTTAGTTTTTCAGTATTTAGGGTTCTAGCTTCGGGCTTTGGAATTCAAGCTTATTCGTTCGGTCGTTGTGCTTCGGTCTTCAAGCTTGGGCCTTTGGGATTCGAGATTTATATTTAGGTCTTGTGGCTTCAAGTTTTTGGCTTCAGGCTTAGGAATTTGGGCTTCTAGCTTTAGCCATTAGCCTTCAGGCTTCGAGGTTCAGGCTTCGAGCTCTGGTCTTCAGGTTTAGTCTTCAAGCTAGTATAAGCTTTATGCTTAGGCCATCAAGATTTGAGCAGAACAGCCAAATATATAAAAGACAATACATTTCAATGAGTAATAAGCCACGAGATACAGAAGATGCTTGCCAACCTCACTGACCTGGACACTGGCCTCACCGCTCAACAAGCCGTGATTCTTAGGCAGGTCCAACCGGTCTGTGCCACCATGATGCCTCCTCCGCCAGGTATGGCAGCTCCTGCTACTCTTCCGTCGACGATGGCCACCCTATACCTCCTCTTTTTGTCGCAAAGGCCCCTGCTCTTTTACCGCCGGTCGCGGCACGTTCTGCTCAATCGTCTGATTCTTCTCAACTATCACAACAAATTTTTCCCCCTTAGGAAGTCCACCAAAATTATTCACCACCACATCCTTTACCACTTCCTGCCTTCCTTCCACCTGCTTTTTCTCTCTTCCTCGCCGAGAGAGACCCTCTCTTCCCAGCCATTTAGGCCCACCTTTATGGACCTGACCCCTTTTTTGCTCGATGGACAGCAATGCCCCTTTTGCTAATGCTATCCGGTTGGCCCTAGTCCTAGAAGACTTCAAACTACCCTGGCTCAAAGCTTATAAAGGCATGACTGACCCCCGCGAGCACATCCAAGAGTTCGAGGCTGCGGTTCGCTATTGTCAGCCAGATGAGGCTACCAAGTGTCACCTCCTAGCCAACACTCTGAAGGGGGCGACATTCAGTTGGTTCATCAAACTCCCTAGGGGTCACGTCTTTTCTTATGAGCATTTGAAGTGGAAATTAATCTCACACTTCATCGGCCAAACCCGAATGGTCATTTTTTGACATGGTGCTTGCCATCATCAAGCAAGGCGAGAAGGAAAGCCCTGAGATTACACCAACAATTCTTCACCACTATAGTAGAAGCTGAAGACGTTGACCCCGCTGTGGCCATGCACAACTATCAAAGGGGTTTCAGGAGTGGGGACCTATCTAAATCTCTATAGCTAGCCAAACCTTAGAGCTACCCTGTGTTGGTGGCCAAGGCCAGCCAGTTCATGCTCCTCAAGGATGTTGAGTCCTCTCCCTTCGGTGTTTCTAGAGCCAAGAAGGAGAAGAAGAGGACACATCAGGGCGACAAACTCTCATCCGTGATGATGCACATGGCCAAAGGTCGTGGTAGAGATGATGGGAAACCGTAGCATGTTCAGTAACAGAGGCACTTCTTCTCTCGGCCGCTTACTGAAGTCTACGCAGTGACTGTCAAACAAGATTGGGTTCGACCTGTCGGACCCAAGCCGACACCCCCCACCGGAGTGGACCCTAATAGCTACTGCGAGTTCCACAAAAACTACAGGAACAAACTTCACAAGTGTCGAGCCCTCAGAACCCTGCTTGATAAGCTAGCTGATCAGGGTAAGTTGGAAGAGTTCATGCAGATGACGCTAACCTCCAATGCTGCTCAAAAGGGCAAGGCTCCCGAAAGCACCGGTGCGCCGGCTAGAGTTTCCCATCCCGAACCTAGTCAGTCGACAAGTCCTTATCCTCCTGCCGCAAGGACAATCAACGCCATTTTTAGCATTGACCCCGCCGCCGCTCGTCGTCAAGAAATTGAGGTCGACAGTATCTCACACCAGCATTCTTCCTCCATCCCACTTACTTTCTGCCAAGAAGATCTCCCCCAGCAGGGCAACCCTCACAACAATCCAATCATGGTTGTCGCCCGCATCGCCGATTTCGATGTTCGATAGGTACTCCTCAATTCTAAGAGTGCAACTGACATTTTGTTCAAATCCGTTTTCCTCCAAATGGGGCTCAGGAAAGCAAACATCCTCCGTGCAGGAACCACCTTGCTTGGTTTCTCTGGGGAGAGGGTCCAAATGTTGGGATTCATCTCCTTGCCCATCTCTTTCTGCGATGACAATGGCTACGCCATGAGTATGGTGACTTCACCATCATTAGAGCTAAATCAGGCTACAATGCCATCCAAGGAAGGACAACTCTTAATTCCTTCAGGATGGTGATTTCCACGCCACATCTATGCGTGAAGTTCTCTACCTCCAATTTCATTGTCACCATTAAAGGAGATGTCAAGCAAGCCACCCGATGTTTCCAGATCACCGCGAAGCTCGTCATTGACTAGCTAGACCCCAGAGAATTCCAACTAATTGTACAACAAGAGGGAGTTATAAATGTAACCTTAGGGGGACTCTTCTAAAGTTGTAAACATAGCTTCTTCTATGAATAACGAGCAGTAGACGAATATCACTACCTTACTTTCTGAGTACATCGATGTCTTTGCATGGTCTCCTGAAGATATCTCAAGTGTTGATAGGTCTTTTGCGAGCACCACCTGAACATATCCCCTAATGCCACTCCCATAAAACAGAAGAAGAGGGTATGACAGGAGAAAGGCAGAACAATATTGAAGAAGAGGTCAACAAGTTGCTAGGAGAAGGCTATATCAAGGAAGTTCAATACCCTCAATGGCTCACCAATGTTATTATGGTAAAGAAGGCCAACAGGAAATGGTGAATGTGCGTAGACTTCTGAATACTAAATCAAGCCTACCCTAAGGATACGTATCCTCTTCCACGCATTGATGCAATGGCGGATCGTACCTTCAGATACGAGGTCATGGGCTTTCTAGATGCTTTCTCCAGGTACCATCAAATCTGGATGGCTAAAGAAGACGAAGAGAAAATTGCTTTCATTATCGACTTCGATACATATTGTTATAACGTCATGCCCTTCAGCCTCAAGAACACCGGCACTACCTATCAGTGCATGATTGATGCCGTGTTCAAAGGTCAGAGAGGCAGAAATCTTGAGGCATATGTTGACGACATCTTAGTGAAGAGCAAGAGCATGAAGGAACATCTCGCCGACCTCGAAGAGATGCTTGATACCCTCCGAAGGCTCAATCTTATACTCAACTCAGCCAAGTGCACCTTCGGTGCAGTTTCAAAAAAGTTTCTGGGTTACCTGATCTCAGCCAGAGGGATAGAAGCCAATCCAGACAAAATCTCAGCGATTTTGAACATGCCTCCCCCCGAACATTGAAGGAGATTCAGAAACTAGCGGGACGAATCAATAGCCTTGGGAGATTTATTTCAAAGGCTGGAGACCGTTGTTCACCCTTTTTTTGATGTTTGCGCAATAGCAAATGGGGCTAATGGACCGATGAATGTGAAGTTGCTTTCACAAAGCTAAAGAGATATCTTACCTCAGCCCCGATACTAGTGGCACCGAAGGAGGGGGGCCTCCTGTCTTTATATTTGGGCATATCTGACAATGTTGTCTCAGCAGTCCTCGTTGATGTTGATAACGGGGCACAGCATCCTATCTTCTATATCAGTCATACACTCCTAGATACTGAGAGCCGAAATCCCAGGCTGGAAAAACTTGCTCTGGCCCTCCTAATGGCAGCAAGGAAACTGCGCCCATATTTCCAAATGCATACTATCTAGGTAGTCACTGACCAACCACTCCTAAAGATACTACATACTCCCGAAGTTTCGGGAAGGCTTCTCAAATGTTCTATCGAGCTTGGTGAGTTAGTCCCTCCATGTTGGCAGATTTCATTACCGAACTCTCTACTTCAGAACCACTGCCTGCCAAACACAGGGCCGTGCCATGGTCCCCCACACTAACGAAGCATCGGGGTCGCACTCCCAAAGAGTTAGAATTTTTCTAACCAGCCCCATGGAGGTCACCCTTCATCAAGCGATAACTCTTCAGTTCAAGGCTACTAACAATCAAGCAGAGTATGAGGCTCTTATTGCGGGGCTGAGTTTTGCACTCATCATGTCGGTAAAATGCATACAAGTGTTTAGTGACTCCCAACTGGTCATCAACAAGGTAAATCGAATATACGAGACAAAGGATAAGGTTCTGAAGAAGTATTTGCAGAAAACTCAGTCCTTGATCTCTCAATTCGAAGAAATCTCCTTGGCGCACATTCTCAAAGAAGAAAACCAAGTAGCATATAGGCTCGAGAAGGGGGGGGCTCCCTGACTTCCGCCGACATTAAATACTTGAAGAGCACAGCTATGAATGTACAAAAATTTGCTCTGAGGAACGTCCATCATGCAGGATGGACAGGATATTCGACTACTTGAAGAATGAGACTCATCCTGCCAACAAGCAAGAAGCAAGAATGCTGAAGCTTGATTGCGCTAAGTACGTACTTATCAACAGAAAACTCTACAAAAGGTCTTATGCCAGACCCCTCACCAAGTGCTTAAGACCAGAAGAGGCACAAGAGGCTATGGAGGCTGTCCATAAAGTAGAATGTGGAACCCACGCTTGCGGTTGAAGCTTGGTCATTCAGATCCTACGTCAGGGATTCTTCTGGCCTAATATCCATAAAAATGCTCAATCATTCATGGAAAAATGCCCACAGTGCTAACATTATGCCGACATGCAAAGACAACCCGTCAGTTATCTCAAACCCATCAATTCATCTTGGCTTTTTTCTATTTGGGGACTAGACTTTCTGGCCCAATGCCTACCGCTATCAGAAGCTACAAGTGGATATTGGTCACTGTCGACTACTTCACAAAGTGGATTGAAGCTAAACCACTAACTCAGCCTACTGCTCAGAATGTCGAGAACTTCCTATGGGCTAACATCATTTGCAGATATGGTGTGCCCATGGTAATCATCACAAACAATGGTACTCCATTCGCCAACCAGCGGATTCACAACTTTTGCAGTAAACATCAAATCAATCTCAAGTAAGCATCTGTTTGGCATCCTCAAACTAATGGATAGGCAGAAGCTGCTAACAAGAATATTCTGAATATTTTGAAAAAAATGCATGGATGGCCCCAAGACTTGCTGGCCATATGAACTACCACACGCTCTTTGGGCTTACAATACAACTCCCTCTGAGGTCACTCAAGAATCATCTTTCTCCCTATCCTTTGGGATAGACGTTGTCATACCAGTTGAGTTGGAACACTACTCTCCTAGAGTAGAGGCTGTAGCCACCTTCGATCCTGAAGATCTGCAAATCTGGATGAATGAGAATGATGACTCACGATGAGTAAACCTTGATCCCTTGGAACGAAAAAGGCAGACAGCTGCGCTCAAGTGTCTGGAACATAAACATTGAATTGAGCGATACTTCAATCGCAAGGTCAACCCCAGAGACTTCACCCAAGGTGACCTAGTTCTTAAAAAATGACTTCTTGCTGGCATCAACTTGGGAGTTCCCAAACTTGAGCCCAACTAGGAGGGCCCATACATCATACGTGAGGTTGCAAGACCTAACGCATATTACCTCATGACCTCTGAAGGCACTCAACTCCCTAGGACTTGGAGCAGAGATGATCTGAAAAAGTTCTATGCTTAAAATCAAAGCGGCAATCTATCCTGATTCACACAGAATTCATTTGTACAAACTCATCTAGAATCTCTTTTATGGGACTTTCTTTATTAATACACATTTGGATTCTTTTATTATCCTCTCCTGGAGGTTATATTCTGAACTCAGGGGTTCTTATGATACTAGTCCTATGATTGATCAATCTTCTCGATGTATTCATATTAACTAGAGCCCGACCAACTTGTATTTTATTCACGCACCATACGACATGTATGATTCTAATCTCAAAACTCTTCAGCTATTACATCTGAGGTTCCCATAACTCGTTCACGATAGTATTGCACTTACTCTTTGTATATACAAAGGTCACTGAGCCTAGTTATGCCTAGCAGGCGGGGTCTCCTACCAACATACGAAACACCTTCATAAGCCCATCTGGCTAGCGGAAGGCCCGAAGGCCTGCTCGTAATCTTAGGACTATCTCTGTTATCCACCCGTGATGCAGGTCCCCCCAAAGCAGAGTGTCTTCGCTTCCCACTAGGATCTGTCGCTCTGACAGATGTCAGCTCATACCTCAAGTACAAACATCGACCACGATGTTTCAGACAATCTAAGTCTTTTTGGCATTGGGTCAGATAACCCCTCTCAGGCAGGATCTCTACTATTATTGTTGCCATTACTTTTTTCCTCTACAGGACTGCGAAGGGGTATCATTCTTAAGCGTATCTCTGATCAAACTCACCAGTGGAGGTTAGCCCGTACCTTAAGTACAAACATCGACTACAATGTTTCCAGGCGATCTGCCCTTTTGGTATTAGGTCAGATAACTCCTCCTAGGCTGGGTCCCCATTACGACTATATGATCTGTCAACGCAAGGGAATATAGTTCGAGGGTAAAAGCTCCAAATACCCTCAGGCTAGTCATTCTATAAGTTTGAATGTTGCAAGAGATAGGTCCAGCTCTCAACATTTGATCATATAACTCCTTTTAAAAGACACAACACTATGGAGGGGTCTTAAAAGGCTGCATTCATTCAAGGTACCTGCTTATCTCACAAATACAAGAAACAAGTATGGAAAGAAAACTTTTCATTCATATATGTTCAAATTAAAAAACTGAGGTTTTATATTATATTTGAGTGTGATGGTCTTTAGCAGCTTTATCCAAAAGATCAAACATCTGATGGATAAAGTCATCATCCAAGTTCAACCCCTCCTCCCTATAAATGGGATCATCAGCCAGGCATTCGATGGGATCCACACCCGCAAGGTCATTCACAGTAATCTTACCCTTGTGGATCAAAGTGGAAGCTAAACCTTCCCAAGCCTGCCTGATTCCCTCTAACCTCTCCTTTCTATAGGATAAGCTTGTTTTGTAGGCTTCCACCGCTGCAGCAGACCTCCTCGCAGCAGCAACCTTCTGGTCTTCAGCGAACTTTTCCAATTTCTCCTACATGACCTTGTTGTTATCCTTCAACGCACCAATGGTAGATTTATAGCAAACTCCTCTTGCAGGGCATCGTGCTAAGAAGACTTCACTACGAGCTGAAGCTTCAGGGCCTCTATCTCCTCGGATCGTTGCTGAAGCTGGCTACTCTATTCAAGCACCTGCTCCTCTATCCTCAGGGCCCTGTTCAAAGCCAGTGGCAAGCGAGCAAGCATCTACAATAGGAACAGAATTAGTACACTCCAAGACTAGACAATTGATAGACTTAAAATTCTGATACATTTTACACCTCGTTCTACTATAATTTTGTTCATATTTAATATTATTTTATTTTCTATTTAGCTAAAAAATGTATCATTTTAACTATTGCAGATTTTATTTCAGATTTGCTGCATCTCAGTAATTTGGACATATCTCATGCTACAAATATCCGATTCA
>KZ451911.1:4114116-4160362 GCA_002786265.1 Apostasia shenzhenica
AGAAATATAGCAAATGGTCAATCAAAATAGGATTGTTATATCCAAGGAATTGGGTAACGATCAATATAAAGAAATTATATCGTTGCAAAAATCTTAATCTGATTTGTATGAAGATTTTATTAACTTGCATTGAAAGTCAAGATTTATACATGTCTTAGTATTTTAAATTATAGTTACTTATGCTTATTCAAATTTCATGCTTTTGAATATAAATTTTTAATCTATAAATTACTCTTTTAATATTTCTCTTCGGTTTGAATTAAGATAAGAATTACAAAATTTTGGTACTTAGGTGGTCAATCTTCATGGGAATGACTTGGTCTCATTGACTATATTGCTTGAGTTGATTTTGTACACTTGCAAAAAAATACACAACAACAATCAAGGAAGACGATTTGAGAAATAATCCTTACTGTGGTCATCCTGTTAGCAAAACCTGCATAGAGTTCTAGTGTGGAGGTTCTCTCTAACTTCTCCTCTAAGTCTTTGGACACCAAGCCACTACCCATGGCCAGACCTATTTCTCCTCGGTAGACACAGCTTCGGTTTCTGGATGATAGGGAAATGACTGTTAACTTTCTCTCATCTCCTCTTGTTTCAACTGTAATTCTTGAACCTTCGTCTCTGAATACCTCTGTGAAATTGGTACTATAGGAAGGCTCGGTGCTTTTTTGCCAGTCATGTCCCCCCTCTACAGCAAAGCCCTCTTCTTCTGTACCTCTCCTCTTCTTCAATGAGGGCTCTTAACTTGCACTCTCAAAGGAACCCCTTTTCTTCTTAGGGACCCCACTAAGAACCAGGTCCAGCTAGGGGCTTCCAGCCCCTCCCTTCCTTTTCTCCTCTTGGCCTCCTTTTGCCTTATTCCTTTCCTTCTCTTCCCCAATGACAATCCCTTTGTCTTAGGGATCACTTGGGGCTTGGCCGCTGTTGCGGGTTCTTCCCCTTTTCTCGCATCCTCAAACAGTTCGGCCAGGGTCTTCCTATCATCTGCGGTGTCCTCAGGTGAAGACACCACATCGACGATGGCTCCGCCATAGACTGGCTCTGGAACATCCATCACTTGCTCCTCCTCTACCTCAGTGACCTCTTTACTGGGCTGGATTGCAGGGGGCTACCCTCTCCTAGCCCTCTTCATCAGAACTATGCTAGAGGGTGGGACAACCTCCTTGAAGATGGCATACCCCAACGACTTTGCATGCAGGTATATATTGTTCTTCACGTGCCTGAGGAAACCCTTTAGGGGCCAATTTTGCCCCTTCAGCCTCTCCAAGTTCTTCAGGATTCTCTCTTCGGCCATCCACTTGGCATCGCCGATGAACTCAGGAGGGCAAACTATGGGCGCCAGGGGGATTCTCAAATCCCCTCCGGCAAAAAAGTAGTAGTCCGTCCAATTTGAGTGAGAACTACTCACCCCTGAGAAGATTGCCTTCCTCATTTTCGATTGTAGGGCCAGGCACCCTCCATATCCTAGCACTACCATCCAGCTGAATAAGCTCCTGAACAACGTCAAGGACCACAGTATCTCCTAAGCCTGCAACAGTTTGAGGGAGTACATGTATGCGACTATGTTGGGGGAAAGTTGCATCGATACAATCTGGTTGTTGCGGGAGCATCAGACCGTAGTCCACCTGAGCCTAGTATATTCACACCACTTCTTCAAAAGGACTGTTTGGTCGGAAGTCGGCAATAGGGGGGATGATCATTAAGCCTGGATTTCCCTTAAACCCTCTCGTCGTGTTGAGGACTTCGTGCTCCATCAGGAGACTCTCCTGGTTGGTAGAGTCCTTCAGGAACCTTTTGGCCAGTTCGACCCATTCGATTTCCCTTCTTCCCATGATCAAACTTGGTAGCAACAGGGCAAGGGATTTTTCTTTCTCTGGGTTGGGGGTGAAGATGAACGTTTCAGGCTCCCCTCCTCTAAGCCACGCTTTTACAGAGAACCATCTTGACCCTTCACCTTCCAGCCGTCTAATCTCATCAATCAGCGTGACGATTCGATCTGGTCGCTTCTTTTTTTGACAACTTTGGGATACGAAGCGGTGCACGGATAATGAAGCGTCTTGCTATCTGTGTCCCACCTGGCATCATCCATGATGTTTCAGAGGTTAGGGCACACTTTCCAATCATTTCTTCCACTATCGTCAATGACGTTGTTCTTTAAACAAGATATCGTCGGCAACGATAGATGGCAAGAGTTGAATTTGAAATTCTTTTACTTTTGGTTTTACATCTTTAATCCTTTAAGGGTTCTTGTCCTGCTTTTCTAAATCTTTTACTATTTTCTTTTTCTAAAGAAAAGGAAAAGGGGAGAGACAGAAAACACAGAACAGAATTCATCCTGAAAAGGTTTTTGAAAGAAAAGTGTGCATTTTTCATAAAACTTGTTACAAATTCATTTTACTTGTTTCTCTCCTGAGTACAGAGAAATCAAAGAAAGTTACAAAGCTTCAAAACTTAGACATCTGGATCGATCTGCTACTCTCCTAAACGACCAGTAGCAGATCACCTAAGGGTTACCAGGACTCTTCTCCTCTCCGATCGTTCCTTCAAATACGTATTGATGAGGAGGCTGAGGGATGAGAAGAGGACGAAGGAGGTAGATCACCCTAGCCCTCAGGATGAGCCTGTCGCTGCACCTCAGGGGGAATACTTTGGCCATCTTTAGGACTTCTGTGTGGAGAAACAAGATGGTATCCCCAGCTGGCGTAAGAAGCTGAAGGAGGAACCTCCCCTAAGCCATGACTTTCCGTATCAAAGAACCTGTCTGATCCCCTCGGGTCGCAGAAAGGGAGAACCACAGGACCTCTAATGTTCTTTTGATTAAAGATACTTACATCAACTAGTGTTTGCAAGAGAAAATCAAAAGTTGCCTGACTTTTCACATGCTAGCCTATCGGTGAGGTGCCGATGATGTTTACCGCTTCCTCCAGATCCTCCATGCACCGCCCCCTCCATCCAGCATTATTTTCCACCAAGGCGTGCATGGAGTGCATCTCAGCTTTCAGTAACTCATTCCAGTGCTGAGCCTTGAAAGCCGCATGCTTCACCTTGGACTTCGCCTCCTTGGCATCCGCAACCTCCTTCTTGAACTTTTCCCTCTCCCACCGCAAGGCCTCCTTTTCGTCATCTAACTCTTTTATTCTCTTCTGGAGGTCCTTAACGTGAGCAAAATAAGCTTGCCCTATATCCAGGATGGCACGATGATACTCTCCCCTCGCAGCATTTGCTTTACCTGCCCACTCGGAATTGCTCGAAGCTAGGGAAACCAACCTCTCCTCCAACTTCCTTAGTTCCCCTAGCCCTGTTTTGTGATCAGTCTGAAAGCGCTCCGCGGTTTGCCTCATCGCACCCTCTAGCTCTACCATCTTCCCAAGGAGGCGAGTCACACCTTCCTCCAGGTTTGGAAACCTCTTCGTCACCTCCAAGATCCGGGAAGTATTCTCTAGGATCTTCTCTTCCTCCCTCCTTATCTCAGATAATCTGTCCCTTATGTTGCTGCATGTCCCTTCCATACTGAGGGCACCCTTAGAAGCAACCTAGGGAACTCCTCACTCTCTCATAGTCACTTTTCTATCTTGCTGCCTTCCTCCTTCTTGTCCTTCTCTTCATTTTGTAGACCCGCCGAGAGAAGACGAGGGAATAGGGCTTTCCTTATCTTGACAGGAAGAGGGATTGGTTCACCAAAGGGAGCAGGACCATAGATCACACGGGGCATCTTCTCTGGCCCCCTCGCGAGGGTTATCTCCACCTCAGGAAGAAACTACTCAACATTTTCATCCTTGAGCAGAAACTTTTCCGGCCTGAGGCTCTCCCCCGCAGGCATCTGGCGCACCACACTCACCTCTATCCGATCTCCAGCCCTCTGAGATTCCTTGACAGGAGAATCAGAGAGGTTAACCACCTCTTCTATCCTTTTTTCTTCTACATGATCCTGTGCAGACTCCAGAACTTGCACCAGGACTTTAGCAACTTTTGCTGGAGGCGAGACAATGATTGTGGCTCCCATTCCCCCCTCTAGGGATGACTCAGTAACCTACAACCTCCTCTTTTTATCTGGGGAAGAGTCGTCGCTCAGAGGCCCGCCTTCCATTTTCCTCTTCAGACCGAACAGAAGTCTCCATCTTCTCCTATCCGTCATCTCTAGACTGATTTTCCTTCTCCTTTGCAAGATTTTTAGAGATTGGTAGGAGAGAATGCGAATCGGCAGGGAACTGCCCCATCTTATCCTAACAGGTCTCAGGCAGCGCGTTTGCCATTGCGACAGTTCACATTCTAAGACCCATATTAATGTTCGTGCCCTGACAATGCAGGGGGCTAATGTTAACGTGTGGCTCCGAAGCTGCGTCCTAGCCATATACGTGGCACTTCAGGAATCTAACCTTTTTGTATTTTTTTTTATTGTTGTTAACTATTGTTATCTGCAAGAGTCAAACCTCGGGCCCGATGCTCCAATCGACTGAACAAAAGAACATCGTGCCCGATGTTTCTTGGCCTCTCTTAAATACCGATGATGATGTTCTTCAGCTATGCCTGTCATCGACAACTTGCATCAACCGCATCATTTCCAAAGCATCACGCCTCCTTTTGGCGTACAAACTGAGGACTCGTGTGCTTTAGCCAGCATGGATCCCCAGTAGAATCACTGTAATCATGGAGGATAAAGCTCTCCGTCCACTACTTCCAGCTCCCCTAGTGGCCGATAGTAGAGGGACCATCAGGATGGTCTCAGCTCTTCTTTCCGAGAAATCCAGGATAAAGCATCTTTTTCAATAATATTTAAGCTACTAAACGAGATGGAAGACAAGGAGAGTACGAGAAATTCTTGGGTCCTCTTGCTTTCACTATATTAGAGCCCCAACTGAGGAGCTCTCTCTCTTTCTTCTTTCTATCTCTCTCACTTTCTTCCTCTCCAGTTTATTCTCCTTCTAGCATTGTATTCGCCCTCACGGCTACTTTTTCTATAGTAAAATCACCTGGCCATTTGAATGTCGGTGGGAGACCCCGCCTGCCAGGCATAATTAGGCTCGGTGACCCTTCCAAGAGTCGTGCTTCATGCATGGGCTTTTGGGTTTTGGGCTCCAAGCTTCTTACTTGGGCATTTGGGCTTTAGGCTTAGGCTCCAGTCTTGGGACTTCGGCCATTGACGTTGAAGCTTCATGATTAAAGCCTCGAGCTCCGGGCTTAGTCTTTTAGTATTTGGGATTTAGGCATTGGGCTTGGGCCTTTGAACTTCGACCTTCAAGATTCGAGCTTAGGCCTTTGGTCATTGGGGGCTTGGGCATTCGAACTTTAGGCTTTAGGCCTTTAGGCTTTCGGCTTCGACATTGGCCCTTTAGCCTTCGTACTCAGTGCTTCAGGCTATAAGATTTTGGATTCGAGCTTCAGGCATTGAGCATTGCGCTATAAGATTCTGGATTCAAACTTTGGGCATTGGGCTTTAGGCATATTGATCTTTGGGCATTGTCTTTGGGCCTGGCTTTCGTTGTTTAGGCTTTGAGCTTCGGACTTCAAGCTTGAGCCTTTAGAATTTAAGGTTTAAGCATCAGGCTTTAGGTTTGAGTTCTAGACATTGGGCATGGACCTTCGAGCTTTTATATTGCAACTTCAGTCTTCGGGCTTTATGATTCGGGAATCAAGCTTGGGCCATCAGGTTAAAAGCTTCAGCCTTTGGCCATCAGGCTTTGCTCGTTGGACTTCAAGCTTTAGGCTTCTAGCATTGGCCTTCAGGCTTTGGGCATGACCCTTTGGCTTTGGGTTTGGGGCTTAGGCCATCAAGCTTTAGCATTTATGCTTGGTCCTTAGTGATTTGGGCTTCGATTTTCGCACTTTGGCCTTCTAATTTTGGGCTTAAGCCGTTGGGTATTGGGCTTCTGGATTTGAGCTTTAGAGTTTGGGAATTGTGCTTGGGCCTCCGGGCTTTGGGATTGGGCATGTGGATTCGGGCCTTAAGCTTTGGGTTCATATTTCGACCTTCAAGCTTTCGGGCTAGATCTTGGGTCTTCGACCTTTTGGCATTGAGCTTTTGGGCATTGGGCTTCACGCTTCAGGCTTCAAGCTTCGCGAATGACCATCCGAGCATCGATTTTTAGCCTCCGAGCTTTTGGCTTCAAGCTTGGGTCTTTAAGCTTTTGGCTTTGGCCATCAGCCTTTGAGCTTCGAGCTTTCGGCCTTTGGGATTTGGGTTTCGGGCTTTGAGGTTAGGCCTATGGCTTAGGCCTTCAGACTTTTGGCTTCAGGTTTAAGAATTTGGGATTGCTTGGGCCATCCGGTTGCGGGCTTGGGCCATCCGGTTGCGGGCTTGGGCCATCTGGTTGCGGGCTTGGGCCTTTGACCGTCGAGCTTTGGTCTTTAGGCTTCAAGCTTCATGCTTCAAGCATGGGCCTTTGGGCTTTGGGTTTTGTGCATCAGGCTTCGGGCATGGGCATTTGTCCATCAGACTTTGGCCCATCAGGCTTTGGCCTTCAGGCTAAGCCATTAGGCTTAGTCTTTAGTAGTTTAGGGTTCAATTTTCAAGCTTTAGCTTTCTGTTTCAGGCTTGAGGTTTGGGCCTTTAAGCCTTGGGTTCGGGTTTTGGGCTTTAGGATTTAAGCTTCAATGTTTGAGATTTGTGGTTGGGCCTGCGGGATTTAAGATTGGGCTTCAAGATTAGGGCCTTAAGCTTTGGGTTTGTGCTTCAGCCTTCAAACATCCTAGCTTGATGTGGGTCTTTGACATTCTAACATTGAGCTTTTGGCCTTCGGGCTTCAAACTCTGGGCTTGTGCTGTTGAACTTCAGGCATGTGCATTCGACTTTAGGCCTTAGGCTTATGGCTCAGGCCTTCAAGTTTTTTGGCTTCAGCCTTAGGTCTTAGGCTTCTTGCTTTGAGCTTTATGCTTTATGCTTTGTACTTTTAGGATTCAGGATTTGAGCTTGAAGTGCCAGAATTTAAGCTTTGACCTTCGAACTTAGTCTTTCGGATTTTGTGGTTCAGACTTCGGGCCTCGACCTTCAAACTTTGGGCTTTGGGATTCAAGTTTAGGCCTTCGGTCTTTGGGATTCAAAGTTTGGCCTTCCGTCTTTGGGCTTGTGTGTTTTGACTTTAGTCTTAGGGCTTAGACCTTCAAGCTATTTTATTATTAACTCAAAGAAATCAGTAAATGACTTATCATACGTGTATTTTAACAAAATAATTACAGGTTAAATTTAATTTCGAATTTATATATGATAAGCATCATTGTACGCCTACCTCTTATTCACCATGACGAAATCTCCGATAAATTTTCCTGGAATCCTCGCCAAAATCCTCTGAATCTCCCCTTCTTAGGCTTCAGAAAGATCTATCTTCACGTTGTAGACGATTCGAGATGACCACGGAAGAGGATTTTGCAAAATTGCCCTGATTTCTTCTCCTTCTTCCCCTCTTCCTTTTTGCCGAAAACTTTCTCTCTCCTTTAGGGCCGGCGGTTACGACGTACAGGAGAAAAGAAACAATAAAATTGTTTCTTTCCTTAAATCTCTCCACATTTTAGGCTCTTAATTAATTAATTAATTAAATTACAAAAGACTAAATTGCCCATTTTTTGTTATTAGAATCCAAATTATTCTAATAGGCTATTTAGTCATATCTCCTAAAAGATAAGGATGAAAATTTATAATAATTAATTTAAATTAATTCCTCTTTAATACTTATCTGAATTTCAAATGAATTTAAATTAATCATTATCTGAAATTAATTAAATATAATAAATATAACAAATCAAATTTAAATTTTATTATTAAATAAATTAATAAAAAATACCTGAGCGTTACAAAGCCCAAGCCCGAAGATGTAAGCTCGAAGCTCGAAGCCCAAAGCTCGAAGGCCCAAGCCTGAAGCCCAAAGCCTAAGCCCAAGGCCTGGTGCCCGGAACTTGAATGTCCAAGCTCAAAGCCAGAAGCCACAAGACTGAAGGTTTAAGCCTGAACCCCGAAAGCCCATGCCTGAAGGCCCGAGGCTCGAAGGCCGAATCCCGTAGGCCTAAGCCTAAAGCCTAAAGCCTTAAAAGCCCATTGCCCGAAAGTCGAAACACGAAGCTTGAAGCCCAAAGCCTAAAGGCCCAAGATTGAAGCTCGAATTTCAAGGCCTGAATGCCCACGCCTAAAGCATAAAGGCTTAATCCCAAAGCTCGAAGTCCAACATTCGAATGCGCTTTCCCGAAGCTTGAAACCCGAATCCCGAAGCCTATAGGACCAAGTTTGAATCCTAAAGTCTAAAGGACTAAGCCCAAAGGCCAAAGCCTCAAGCCCCAAAATTTGCAAGCTTGAAAATCCTGATATGTGCCCAAAGCCCAGAGCCTAAAGCCCAAATGCCCAAGCCTAAAGCTTAAAGCCTAAATGCCCAAGCCTAAAGCTTAAAACCTAAATGCCCAAGCCTAAAGCTTAAAACCCAAAGCAAAAATGCCCATGCCTGAAGCTCGAATCCTGATGGCCTAAACCTGAAGCTTGAACCCAGTATGTGCAAGCTTGAAAATCGACGTCGAAGACCATAGCTTGAAGCCTGAATCTCGAAGGCCAAAGGCTCATGGCTGAAGCTAGCTGCCTAATTTCTTAAACCTGAAGCCAAAAGTCTAAAGGCCCAAGCTAAAGCCTGAAGTACAAAGCATGAAGCCTAATGCTCAAAAGCCCAAGCTTGAAATTTGAAGCCTAAAGCCTAGAAGCCCGTGCATGAAGTTCGAATCCTGATGGCCAAAGATTGAAGTTTGAAACCTTTATGTGCACGCTAAAGATCGAAGCCTGAAGACCGTAGCCCGAAGCTTGAAGGTTGAAGGTCGAATGACGATGATTAAAGATAGAAGCCCAAATTCTTAAGCCCGAAGGACCATGCCTGTATCCACAAGTTCGAAGGCCTAAAGCCTAAAGGCCCGAAGCCTGAAGGTCGAAAGCCCAAGCTCGAAGACCAAAGCCCGATGACCGATGGCCTAAGCTTGAATCCTGAAGCTCGAAGTTTGAAGGCCCAAGCCCAAAGCCAAAATCCCAATTACTAAAGGACTAAGCCCAGTTCCCGAGGCTCAAATCCTGAAGCTTCAACGTCAAAGGCTGAAGTTCCAAGACTAAAACACAAAGCATGAAGCCTACAGCCGAAATGCCAAAACCCAATTCTTGAAGCCTTGCATGAAGCACGAATTCTGATGGCTTAAGCCTGAAGCTTGAACCCTTTATGTGCAAACTAGAAGCCCGAAGACCATTCTTGAAAACTTGAAGCTCGAAGGCCAAACACCAATAACCGAAACTTGAAGCCCAAATTCTTAAGCCTGAAGCCATAAGGCCTAAACTCGAAACCCAAGGGCCAAATCCTGAAGTCCAAGGGCCGAAGCCCAACCTGAAAGCTGAAGCCCAAAGGCAAAAGCCTAAAGACCTAATCTTGAAGCCGAAACCTTGTAGGTCCGAGCTCTAAGCCAAAAAAGCCAAAACTCTAATCTTGAAGCCAAAACCTCGAAGGCTTGCGCTCTAAGCCAGAAGGCCTAAACTCGAAGGCTCATGTCTAAAGCATGAATGCTTAAGCCCAAAGTTAGAAGCCCGAAGGAAAAAAGCTCAAGTTCAGAGAGTTGAAGACCCAATACTGAGCCCGAAAGACTGAAGATCAAAGCTTGAACCCCCAAACCTGAATTTATAAGCCCAAAGCCTGACACCTAAAAGCCTAAGCTTCAAGTCTGAAACTCGAAGCCTAAACATCGAAGGCCCTTGCCCATAGATTAATGCCCAAAGCCCAATGCTCAATGCCCAATGCCTAATGCCTAATGCCTAAAGCAGGAATCCAGAATCTTATAGCCCAAAGCACAGGTGCAAAGGCCAAAGGGCCAATCTTGAAGTCTAAAGCTCATGCCTGAAGACTGAAGCCCAATGATCGAAGGCCTAAGCTTGAATCCTAAAGCCCAAAGTTCAAAGCCTAACCCTGAAGTCTAAACCCCAAATACTAAAAGACTATGCCCGAAGCCCGAAGCCTGAAGCTCAAATCCCGGAGCTTCAAACGCTAAGGCCAAAGGCCAAATCCTAAAATACAAAGCATAAAGCCTAATGCCCAAATGCCAAGCATGAAATTTGAAGCTCAAAGCGCAAAAGCCCACGCCTGATGCTCTAATCTCGATAGCCTAGGCCTGAAGCTTGAACCCTCCATGTGCAAGCCTGAAGACCATAGCCCGAAGACCATATCCCAAAGATTAAAGCTCAAAGCTCAAAGCCCGAAGCCCAAACCCCAAGCCCAAAAGGTCATACCAAAAGCCCAATGGCACACGCCAAAAGGGGAAAGCCAAAAGCCTGAAGTCTTATCCCCAAATCCCGAAGACCGAAGGCCCAAGACTGTAACATGAAGGTCCAGGATTGATGCTTGAATCCTAAATCCCAAAGACTGAAATTGCAACACCAAAGCTTGAAGGTTCGTGCCCAAAAGCTCATGCCCCTAGCCCAAAGCTTGAAACCCAAAGCCCCCCGGTGCACGATGCCCGAAACCTAAAGCCTAAACCCCAAAATTCAAAGCCTGTAGCGCAAAACTGAAAACTTAAATGCCTAAGCCTGAAGCTCAAAGACCAAAGGCTAATGCCCAAAATCAAAAGGCCCAAACCCGAAGGACAAAGCTGGATCCCGAAAGCCTTAAGCATAAAGCTTGAATCCTAAAGGCCGAAGCCTGAAGCCCAAATTCTGAATCCTGAATGCCAAAGCCCGAAGCCCAAAGTTCGAACCCCAAGGCTCAAGTTCAAGGTGCGAACCTTGAAGGCCCATGCCTCAAGGCTAAAGACCAAAACCTAAAGGCCTAATCCCAAAAGTCCTGGCCCAATTTAGAAGGCCAAAGGTCTACGTCTAAAGATCAAAGTTGGATGCCTATAGCTGAGTCCAGATGTCCCAGGAACAAAGCTCGAGGCCCAAAGATGGAAGCTTGAAGCACAAAGCCCAATGGTCTAAGCATTAAGCCTGAAGCTCGAAGGCCTATCCTTGGAGATCAAAGCCCAAAGCCCGAACCCCGAAGCATACAAGCTCAATCCCAAAGCTAGATGCGCGAAGCCTAAAGCCCGAAGCCCGAAGGCCCAAGGTAAATGCCTAAATCCCAAAGCCCGATAGCCCGATAGCCCGATAGCCCGAAGCCCGAAGCCCAAAGCCCAAAGCCCAAAGCCCAAAGCCTGAATCCCGAAGCTCAATGCCTTAAGCGCGAAGCCAAAATGTCCAAGCTTGAAGTCCCAACCCTAAGCATTAAGCCCAAAGCCCGTAAGCTTGAGCTTGAAGACAAAAGTTGGAAGCCCAAAGACCGAAGGCTTAAGCCTGAAGTCTAAAGCCCAAAGACCCAAGTCCAAAGACCCAAACCTGAAGGCCCAAGCTTGAAACCCATAAGCTTAAGCCTAAAGCCAGAAGGCCCAACCTTGTAGCCTAAAGACCAAAGCCCAAAGACTCAAGCTAGAAGCACAATGGCCTAAACCCTAATCCTGAAGCAAAAAAGCCGAAGCTTGAAGCCTCAAGCCCCGAAGGTGTTGGTCCACTTGCACACCCAAGAGGGGGGTGAATTGGGTGTAGTTAAACTTTTAAAAATTTGATTAATATATATGTTACAAAAAAAAATTAAGTACTTTTAAAGTTACTTATTATTGTGAGACTTTTATTATTTTTAAGCAAGAGCGTTCAAGCAAATCTTTTCAGCATGAGCAATTGAGCAATTTTAAAGTGGCACCTGCAAACGAAATAAGTAAGAGTAATATATATATATATATAAATAGATAAATATATATTAGTATATATATGTATATATATAATATATGTATATGTACACAAAAAGAAAAAGATAACAAAAAGTCAGAGAAAGAAAAAAAATTACAGAGAAATAAAAGTTAGTGTGCAAAAAGAAAAATAAAAAAAAATACAGTAAGTAAATGTTAGTAAAAAAAATGCAGAAAGTAAATGTTAGTATTGCAGTATGTAAATGTTAATAGTACAAGAAAATAAATGTTAGTAGTACAGGAAAATAAATGTTAGTGGTACAAGAAAGTAAATGTTAGTTAGTTAGATGCAGTAGGTAAAATTGCAGAATATAAATTTGATGATTGACTAACTTAATTATAGTGGGATGGACAAATCAAAGTATTTCTGATCGTCGGGCGTTTTCTATTAGGTAAATTAAATTTACCTAATGTACTAACCCGATTCCGTTCCACTGCTATAATTAAGTTATTTGGATCATTGGTTATGTTAATTAAATTTGGGGGTGAGTAGGCCCAAACTTTAATTAACTAACCTACCAATTTTAGTTATCTCACAGAGTTTGGATAATTTAAATTATTAAATATTTTGAATTAGCACAATTTATTATGTCCAAAATCTGATCACTGAAATTTTATTTTGAGGCTTTGAAAATAAAATAACTATCAAGTACACCAGCCTCTAAATGATATAAAAAAAAACAGAAGTGAAAGAAGACACACGATGTATAGTGGTTCGGCTATTTTTTTGCCTAATCCACTCCCCTTTGTTACTCCTTCGGGGTTCCACTATCCCAAGCTTGTTATGGCCAAGCTCAAGCCCTAATACAAGGAGGAAACCTATGCCTTTTCGGTTCAAAGGCACAAACCAATCTTTAGATCCTTTTTTACCAAGGGAAAGGAACAACCTCACCTCTCCTTTTACTTGGGGACAAGTAAGAAAAACCCCTCTCCGCGCAGAGAGACTCAAAGCCAAAATCGAAAATAAGAGACAATGACCCTTATGGGTCGTACAAGAGATAAATTAACTCAATTTAAAATTTAATGATAGCTCTATGTGCAAAGAAGCCAACTCAACTTTTCTGGAGAGAATTTTAGTATTATCTTTCTCAATGTTCTGTGAAATATAAAGAGAAGAGAAAGAAAAATCAAACTCGATGAAATATTTCAATACGATATAAAATCGAGTAAACAGAAATTTCAAATAATTTTCTAGAAAATAATACTTAGCAAAAATATCTAAAACCTCTTTTGTAGATGCAGTATTACCTAAGTAGTCTACTATAAAAATGTCAAAATTATTTGAACTTTGTACGATTTATAAAAATTTAAAAACCGAGACACAAATATAAATTTTCAGAGAAAAATTTGTTGACCAAAAAATTCCGAGAAAATTTTTAGATAAAATATTAGCTCCCAGAAAGATGTAGTAAAAATTTCAAGTTATTTGGAGCTCAAATCAGTAGTACAAAAATTCGTGAATCTTTAAGAAAAATCGATTCAAAGAGAAAATAGAAAATACCCGATTAAAAACACCTCCAATGATCCAAGAACTCCTAGAATCGACTCCCCACGTTGTGAACAAAAACTTTGAGCTTGAAGAGAGAATTTTTTAGCTTAAAGAATGAGAGAGCTTGGAGATTGAATTGGCCAAAGAGGAGTATTAACTCAAAATCCCCCTTATTTATAGATGAAATGAGGGGTAAATGGGTAATTTGAGTATTACAACTTTTTTATAAATTAATTGGGGACAAAACCAGCCACTTTGCATATTTTATGGCTGATTTTAAGGAGTAAAAGAAGGAAGTGGGAATTTAAAAATATTAGTGGAATTTAAAATATCGAGTAATTCAAAATATCGAGTTTTGTACGAGTTGAAAGCATCCAAAATCGATCACAAAAGTATTTCATGAAATTCAAGTAATATATTTTTGTAAGTAATTATTTAATTTTATTTATAATTTTTTTATTCATTTATTATAAGTAGTATATATGTATATATTATATTTTGAAAATAAAATTTATCGGTTTAAATCGAAGCGACATGTTAAATAGTAAAATTATTAATATATATACAATCAAAAATTTCAAATATTTGAAGATCGAAGAAAACACGCCATTAAAAAAATACTCCTATAATTTAAAATTTTTCGAAAATCTTAATTCATCCAAAAAATAAATAAAAATAATCACAAATAAATTTAATTATATTTATTTTAATTTTCTCCAGATAAATGAGCCATAAATTTCTTGTACTTACATGATGGTCTAAAATTTTATAGCAAATGCATCTTTGAAGTTGACTTTTCGACTTGATGCTCCTTTTCTCAGCGATCTTGATCAACTTCATTTCTTTTTATTCTTGGCCTGATTTCATCAATCTTGAGTCAAAATTATCTTGACGATCATCATTCTTGATCCTAAAAAGCTTAAGAACAATATATACTAATATTTAAAAAATAATTAATAGAGTATATTATTAACGTGTTTGTTTTCATCAAAATCGATAAGAGTTCAACAGAAGGCCTAAGCCCGAATCTCTAACCTAAAGCCTAAAACCCAAAGTTAGAAAGCCATAGCATAAGCCTGAATCTCTATGACAGAAGCTCGCAGCTTGAAGCCTAAAGTTCGCTGGCCCAAGCTCATCTTTTGAAGCCCGAAGCAAAAAGTCGAAAGCTAGAAGCCCAAAAGCCTAAGCCCAAATCTTGGTGGGCCAAGAGTCGAAGCCCAAAGCTTGAATCTCAAAGTCCCAAGCTGTAATCCTTAACCATGAAGATCGAAATTGGAAGGCACAAGCTTGAAGTTAAAAACCTAAAGCCCGAAAGCCAAAGGGTAAAGTTTATAGGCCCATGCTTGAAGCTTGAAGCTTAATGCCACAAAGTTGAAGTCTGAGGCTTGAAACCTGAGAGCCCAAGCCTAAAGGCTCAAGCTTAAAGCCTGAAGACTAAAGCCTAAAGGCTCAAGCCTAAAGCCTGAAGCCTAAAGGCTCAAGCCTAAAGCCTGAAGTTCGAAATGAAGGCCCAAGACCAAAGCATGAAGCTCAATCCCCAAAGCCTGAAGCCTAATGCTTAAATGCCCAAGCCTGAGATTTGAAGTCTAAAGCGCAAAAGACCATGCCTGAAGTTCGAATCATGATGGCCTAAGCCTGATGCTTGAACCATTTATGTGCAAGCTTGAAGACCGTAGTCCGAAGCTCGAAGCTCGAAGGCCCAAGTCTAATGTCCGAGATTAAAAGGACAAAGCCTAACTTGAAAGCTGAAGCCCGAAGCTCAAAGTCTAATATCCAAACCTAGAAGCCTAAAGATCTAAGCTTGAAGCCAAAAGCTTGAAGTCTTGTGCTCTAAGCCAGAAGTCCTAAACTTGAAGGCTCAAGTTTGAAGCTCGAATGCTAAAGCCCAAAGTTTCGGGATTTGGGCTTGGGCCTTCAGGCTTCGAGTTTGGTCCTTTGGGCATTCAGTTTTGGGCTACAAATTTCTAGCTATGTGATTCAGCCTTGGGCCTTTAGAGTTAGGGATTTTGGGTTGGGCTTTCAAGCTTTTAGCTTTAGGCTTCAAACACATGCCTTCGCACTTTGGGCTTTGGATTTCAAGCTAAAGGCATCAGGCTTGGACTTTTGAGTATCGGGCATCAGGCTTCAAGCCATGAGCTTCATGCTTTATGCATCGAGTTCTAGGAAGCAGGCTTGAGGCCATGAGCTTTATGCTTTGTGCATCAAGTTTCAGGAAACATGCTTCGGGCCTCAAGCTTAAGGCATGGGACTTCAGGCTTCGGGCTTCAGGATTCGAGATACGTGCTTGACCCTTTAGGCTTCTATTGATGTAAGATGTGGGAGATCTCGAGAAAGAAAGAGAGAAAGAGAGAGAGAGTCCCAGAAGATGGCAGCACGTAGAGAGTTAAGACTCCCAGAGTAGCACTCAAAGATTTAAGATGGTTCGAGGTGGAAATTCCCTACGTCCACTGGGTGATCAAGTGAAGGATTCCAATATGAAGAGAGAGGAGATGGCTGGAAAGACCAGTACAATACTCAGTGAGCTAGGGAGAGAGGAAGAGGGAGAGCTCCACCTTTATGGCTCTAGTACAAGAAAAGAAGTGCTGCTTCTGCCCTGGTTTCTTCACCACCTTCTTGTTTCTTTCTTTTTCGTTGATCATCTTTGTCATGGCTTGTTCATAGGCTTTTATAGGTGCAATGCAGTAGAACCCTGGTTTCCCGAAAGGAGATGAGTATTTTCCTGCTAAATCTGTCCTTGTGGTCTATCTGCTGATGGCCACTGGGGGAGCTGGAAGTAGTGGATGAGGAGCTTAGCCTTCTCGTTTGTGGCCATCAGCAAGTTCGAAGGCCTAAAGCCTAAATGTTGAAGCCTAAAGTCTAAAGGCCCAAGGCGTGAAGGTCGAAAGCCCAAGCCTGAAGACCGAAGCCTAGCGACCGATGGCCTAAGCTTGAATCCTGAAGCTCGAAGTTTGAAGGCCCAAGCCAAAATCCTAAACCCAAAATACTGAAGGAGTAAGCTCGGAGCCCGAGGCTCAAATCCTGAAGCTTCAACCTTAAAGGCTAAAGATCCAAGACTAAAACACAAAGCATGAAGCCTAAAGCCGAAATGCCCAAACCCAAATCTTGAAGCCTTGCCTGAAGCACGAATCCTGATAGTTTAAGCCTGAAGCTTGAACCCTCTATGTGCAAACTAGAAGACCGAAGCTCGAAGACCGTTTTCGAAAACTTGAAGCTCGAAAGCCGAAGACCGATGGGCGAGGCTAGAAACCCAAATTCTTAAGCCTGAAACTAAAAGCCTGAAGACCAAGCCAAAAGCCACAAGGCCTAAACTTGAAACCCATGGGCCGAATCCTGAATCCAAAAGGCCCAAGCCCAACCTGAAAATCGAAGCCCATAGCCAAAAGCCTAAGGACCTAATCTTGAAGCCAAAACCTTGTAGGCCTGAGCTCTAAGCCAGAAGGCCAAAACTCTAATATTGAAGCTAAAACCTTGAAGGCCTGAGCTCTAAGCCAGAAGGCATAAACCTGAAGGCTCATGTCTAAAGCATGAATGCTTAAGCCCGAAGCCAGAAGCTCGATGGCCAAAAACTCAAGTTCAGAGGGTCAAAGCCCCAATATTGAGCTCAGAAGATTGAAGATCAAAGCTCGAACCCCCCAAACCTGAAGTCCCAAGCCCAAAGCCTGAAACCTAAAGCCCAAGCCGGAAGCATGAAGCACGAACCTAGATGGCTTAAGGTCTAACCCGAAGCCCAAAGGCCCAAGCTCAAAACCTGAATCCCTAGGCCTAAAGCCTGAAGCCAAAAGCTCGAAAAACTAAGCCCAAATCTCGAATGCCAAAGCCTAATGCTCCATGCCCGAAGCCTTATCCCCAAAATCAAAGCCCCAAGCTCAAATCCCAATGCCTAAAGCATGAATCCTAAAACCCAAATGCCTAGGCCTAAAGCTTGAAGCCCAAAGTGCAAAATCTCATGCCTGAAGCTCGAATCTCGATGGCCGACGCTTGAACTCTATTTGTGCAAGCATGAAGACTGAAGCCCAAAGACCGTTGCTCGAGGCTTGAAGTTGGAAGGCCGAAGGCCTTTGGCTGAAGCTAAAAGCCCAAAGACTGAAGCCGAAAAGCACAAGCCTGAAGATGAAAGGCCAAAGCTTGAATCCCAAAGACTGAAGGCCTAACATTGAATCCCAAAGCCCAAAGTTCGAAGGCCGAGGCCCGAAGCCTGAACCACAAATATTGAAAGACTAAGCCCGAAGGCCAATGCTCAAATTCCTAAGCTTCAAGCTCAAATCCTGAATCCTAAAAATACAAAGCATAAAGCATAAAGCCCAAAGCCTAAGCCTAAGGCCTAAAGTCGAACGCACAAGCCTTAAGCTTGAAGCCTGATGTCCAAAGCTCAACATCAGACTGTCGAAGACCCACAATCGAGCTTGGATGCTTGAAGGCCAAAGCACAAACCTAATGCTTGAGGCCCGAATCCCTAAGCCCAATCCTAAATCCCGAAGGCCCATGTATAGTTCTCAAACTTTGAAGCTTAAATCCTAAAGCCCAAAACCCGAACCACAAGGCTTAAGGGCCCAAACCTCAAGCCCAAAATCGGAAGGCTAAAGCCTGAAAATTGAAGCCCAAACTACTAAAGACCAAGCCTAAATGCTAAAGCCTGACGGCCTAGCCCGAAGGCCAAAGCTTGATGGAAAAATGCCCATGCCCGAAGCCTGTTGCATGAAGCCAGAAGCCCGAAGGCCCATGCTGGAAGCTTGAAGCTTGAAGTCTAAAGACCAAAGCTCGGTGGCCAAAGGTCCAAGCCCGCAACCAGATGGCCCAAGCCTGATCCATGAATCCTAAGCTCAAAGCCAAATACTCGAAGGTCTATGCCCAAAGCTCCAAGCCAGAGCCCAAAGCCGAAAGCCCAATGCCCAATGCCCAATGCCCAATGCCCAATGCCTGAAGCCCGAATCTAGAATCTTATAACTCAAAACACAAAGTGCAAAAGCCAAAGTCCCAATGTCGAAGACTAAAGCCTAAAGCCTAAAACTTAAAGGCCCAACGACCAAAGGCCTAAACTCGAATCCTGAAGCCCGAAGTTCGAAGGCGCAAACCCGAAGCCTGAACCCCACAAACTAAAAGACTATGCTGAAATCCCGAAGCCCAAGTTTTGAAGCTTAAAACTCAAAGGCCAAAGGCCCAAAGCGTAAAGCCCAAATGCCCAAGCCTAAAGCCAAAATGCCCAAGCATAAAGCTTAAAGCCCAAAGCGCAAATGCCCATGCTTGAAGCTCAAATACTAATGGCCTAAGCCTGAAGCTTGAACCCACTATGTGCAAGCTTGAAAATCAACGCCCGAAAACCGAAGCTCGTAGCTTGAAGCTCGAATGCCGAAGGCCCATGGCCGAAGCTAGAAGCCCAAATTCTTAAACCTGAAGCCAAAAGTCCAAATGCCCAAGCACTAGCCTAAACTTGAATCTTGAAACCCAAAGTCAAAAGGTCGAAAGCTTGATGGCCCAAGCCCAACGTCTGACATCAGAAGGCCCAGGCCCAATGCCCAGGCCCAAAGTTGAAAGACCAAATCCGCAAGCGCGAATCCTGAAGCCCGAAGCTCGAAGCTCAAAGACCCAAGCTTAAAGACCCAAGCTTGAAGCCAAAAGCTCGAAGGCTAAAAATCAAAGCTCGAATGGTCATTCGCAAAGAGCAAAGCCTGAAGCCTGAAGCCCTAAAGCTCAACGCCAAAAGGTCGAAGACCCAAGATCGAGCCAAAAAGCTTGAAGGTCGAAATATGAACCCAAAGCTTAAGGCCCGAATCTTGATGCCCAATCCCAAAGCCCAAAGGCCCAAGCACAATTCCCGAACTCTAAAGCTCAAATCCTAAAGCCCAATACCTGAACCATGAAGCTTAAAGGCTGAAGCCTCAAGCCCAAAATTGGAAGGCCAAAGCCCAAAAATTGAAGCCCAAACCACAAAGGACCAAGCCTAAATGCTTAAGGCTGATGGCTTAAGCCCAGTGGACGAATGCCCGAAGCCAAAGCCTGAAGCCCGAAATCCAAAGCAAAAGGGTCATGCCCAAAGCCCGAAGGCCAATGTTGGAAGCCTGAAGCATGAAGCTTGAAGTGCAAAGCGCAAAGCCTGACGGCCAAAGGCCAAAGCCTGTAACCTGATGGCCTAAGCTTGATGCCCGAATCATAAAGCCCGAAGAGCAAAGACCGATGGTCCGATGTTGTCGTGTCCCCACCAACTCTCCCTGGGTGCAAAGAACTCGACCTTGTCGAGTAAAGGTCAACTCCACTGCAATACCTCTCAAGCAAGTCTGGATCAAGCTACTGCAACTCATCTCTAGTGATCCAAGAATCCTCTGATGATGGCAAACCTTTCCATCTGACCAAATATCTCTGATATCCGTAATTTCTAGTTGAGATTATCTGATAATCAAGAATCTGCACAATTTGCTCTTTTTTGTGGAAGATTGTGAAAGTAAACACTCAGGGGTAGGTTCTCTCTTAATGGGAGAAGAAGGCTCAAATGGATCCTAAGAATTATTGTTGGTTCTTTGTATGCCACCAGATCTGAAATGTTAAATATAGTACTGATCCCAAAATTCGGCGATAAATCAACCACATATGCATTTGATCCAAGCTTCTTTAATATTTTAAATGGACCTGTCCCACGAGCTTGTAACTTCTTAACGACCCCTGAAGGTAATCGCTCAGGATTAACTCGAATCATCACATAATCACCTTCAGAAAATTCTTGTAATCTTTTATGAGCATCCGCTAATTTTTTATAAGCCTCATTGCTGAGACTTGTTCTTTTACTGATCTCTTGATGCAAATGCCAAATATGCTTGGCAAATGATTGTGCAAACTCAAAAACTCTATGGTGTAGTGGTAAGGCAATAAGGTCAGTGGGGGTTCTTGGTTTATAAACATGAACGATCTGAAATGGACTCATACCTATGGATCTATTGATAAATTATTATATGCAAACTCAGCCCTAGGTATGATCAGACCCCAATTCTTATCATTTTCTCCTACCAGATACCTAAGAAGGTTTCCTAGACTCCAATTGACCACCTCGGTCTGGCCATCAGTCTGAGGATGATAAGCGGTTAAGAATTTTAACTTAGTTCTTAGGAGATGCCATAGAGTCTTCCAAAAATAACTTATAAATTTTATGTTCCTATCTGAAACCTTACTTTTAGGTAGTCCATGCAAGCGAACAACCCCATCAAAGAAGAGACGAGCTATCCTAGAAGCATCAGAGGTCTTCGAAAAGGGAAGAAAATGCGCTATTTTAGAAATCCTGTCCACGACAACGCAGATTGAGTCGTGCCGGGCAACCGTTCGAGGCAGACCTAGAACGAAGTCAATACTCAGGTCCTGCAAAGATCTATCAGGAATAGATAAGGGTGTGTATAACCTGATGTTCTGCTTTTGCTGTTTTGCAACAGCGCAAGTCTGATACTGGGCAACGTTCTGAGCTACATCTTTCTTTAAACTTGGCCGATAAAATTGACTCTCAACTACTTTGATGGTCTTATTTCGCTCGAAGTGACCGGCGAGACCACCAGCATGAAGTTCCTAGACCATAAATCCTCTCATAGAAGTCTGGGGCAAACATAAGTGATGACCGCAAAAGAGGTAACCATCGTGGATGAGATAATCTGGGTACTCACTAGTCGGCCCCGAGCTCACCGTCATGTAAATAATTCCAAAATCGGGGGAATCAATATAAGTCTCCTTTAGCCTGTCAAATCTGACAATCTCGATGCTCATCGTAGTCAACAAAGAGACTCGACGACTCAAAATGTCTGCTACTTTGTTCTCAATTTTTGGTTTATGCCTGAGTACAAAAGTGTATTCTTGAAGATATTCAACCCACTTGGCATGTCTTGGGTTGAGCTTCTTCTGTGAATTCAGGTATCTCAAAGCTTCGTGGTCAGAATAGAGGGTAAACTCCTGGGATAAGAGATAATGCCTCCAATGTCTGAGAGCCTAAATCATGGCATAAAGTTCTTTATTATAGGTGGAGTATCGTTGCCTAATGTCATTTAATTTCTTACTAAAGAAGGCTACAGGATGACCTTCTTGACTTAGGACTCCACCTATACCAACTCCTGAGGCGTCATAGGATTCCTCAAAGACTTTGGAAAAGTCTGGGCATCGTAAAACAGAAGCTGCAGACATGCAAGCCTTAATTTCAATGAAGGCTCTTGCTGCTTGCTTTGTCCACTCAAAAGCTCCTTTCCGAATATATTCCGTAATAGGAGCAGTGATGGTGCTAAACCCCCGTATGAATCGTCGATAGAATATAGCTAGTGTTGGCCCTTAGGCCTTCCCAAGAGGGGGGGGGGGTGAATTAGGAATTAAAAATAATTTCAAATAAATTGAACTAATTAGAACAACAGCAGGTAAAAAGGTGTACACAAACAAATATTTCAAAATAGATAAGAAGCAAGTTAAGCTTACAACAAAAATAAATAAAACAGAGTGCGAAAAGGCAGATCGGTCAATTTTACCAAATAGACCGGATACCAAAAAGTAGATTGGTAGATTTTGCCAAATAGACCGGATGAACAGGAATAGTGCAGAAAGCAGAGAAGAAAACCGGTTGATTTGAGCAAATAGACCAAAAGAGCTATGTCACCACAAAAACAATTCAGAACAGAAAAACGTGAGAGATATGATTTAGATATTATATAAAATAATTTTATTAAAGTAATTTGAGCTTATTTTTAAGTTAAAATCAGATTTAATAATTTATGTAATAGTTAAATTTTACCGTAAAAGAGAGGAGAGCAAAATACACAAGCGATTTATAGTAGTTCGGCTTCCCGCCTAGTCCACTCCCCACGCTCCTCAAGTGGGATTTCAATCTACTAACAAACCGGCTTTTTATCGGGAACCAAAGCCGAACAAACCCGATTACAATCTCACCGGCTTTTTCTAGGAACCAAAGCCGACCAAACCTTACAAACACACCGGCTTTTTCTAGGAACCAAAGCCGACCAAACCTACAATGAATTTTTACACGGAAAAAATTCTAACCCTCCTACTTTTCCACTTAATGGGAAAAACTAAACACCTCCACAAAAGGAGTGAATAAGAGAATGAAGTGATGCTAGTCTAGCTAGCCAACATTACAACTTGAGAGCAATAATAAAAATACACAAGGAGCTCTATATGCGTAAAGATTTGCCAAGAGAGAAAACTCGTGAAAACTGAAAACGAGTTACCAATTTCTTTCTCTTCCCTTAATGAGTGCGAGGATGACAAGAAGAAGAAAGAAGAGAAGGAAAAGAAGGAAGAGGGTGAAAAAGAAAAGAAGAAGGAGAGGAAGGAGAGAGTCTCCTAGGTTGCCCCTAAGACAACACTTGGCATTGAAGGGACAAGAGGCAGCCTGAGGGAGAGATTGTATGAAATAAGGAGAGGAAAGGAAAAGATTCTAAGAGACCTCCCAGGTCGTGGAGGTGGTAAAAAATTTATATAAGTGTCAAGAGGAGGGGGAAGTGCTCTACCTTAAGAGAATAGCAGAACTAGAGGGTGCTTTGTCAGAAGCTTTAAAGTGCTCTCTAGCCGGCCAGGGAGAGGAGCTAAGGAAGTTGTACAACTTGGAGGAGAAGTTGGCTTTCTTAGCTCTCAGTAATGCTAAGTGGGCTGGCAAGGCCGAGGTTGCGAGGGGGGAATTCCACCGCACGACCTCGGAAGTGAGCCAAGCCCATTCTGCCCATGTCAAGAACCTTTAGAAAAGAATAAAGGAATTGGATAATAAAAAAGGAGGCCTAGAGAATAGAGAGGAACAAGCTCAAGGTTGAGGTGGCAGAGTCTAGGGAGGCAGAGTCTAAAGCAAAGGAGGCTACCTTCGACATGAGTTATTGAAGTCTGAAATATGCTCCATAAGCACCCTAATAGATAACGACCTGGGTTGGAGGGGGCGACGCATGGAGGACCTAGAGGAGGCAGTGGGGAGGGCCGTGAACATCGTCAGCTCCTCAACCGTAGGTCACCATGTGAAGAGTCAAGCAGCATTTGATATACTCCTACAAACATTGGTAGATGTAAGTATTCTGGAGAGAGGTTCTCCTCGTATTTCAAATTGACAGTGTAATGGTAGTTGTCCATGTTCTGAAGCTTTATATTTTTTTTTGACTCCATTGTTTATCTTGTATTCAGAAAGAAGTTTGTAAAGTACAAAGGAATGAAAATTGTAGGAAATTTTGCCATGAATGAAAATGTATTCTTTGAAAACTTATTCTCTAGATGAACTCTGTAATGCATTTTCCTTCTTTTGTCTCTCTTTCTTTTTTGAGAAAAGAAATTATCAGAAGGAAAAAGAACAATGATTCATAAGTAATGAAGATATAAAGTACATGATAAAATTCTTGAATTACAAGTAAAAGTTAAGAAAATAAGGATTTCTGCAAGACAATAAATTATCATCATCCACGATATTGCGTTAAACAGATGAAGCATCGAGAAATGATAATTGAGAAACAAGATGAACAGTGCACTCGATATCTCAAAACATCATGCACAATCTCAAGAAGAGTGCAAATGAAAGAGCTCTTCGATATCTGCATGCCACTTCGATATCCGCATGCAGCTTCAGATTTTGAAACTGCCAGAAAATGGTTGGTTAGATTAGGCCTGTGCGTCGATCGATAAGATTAGACGGTTTGACGATGAAAAAGTACAACAGTTCCCCATAAAGTCCTGGCTTAAGGGGGGAAGTTGAAGCGCTGGCCTTCAATCTCATAATCTGGAAAACCTCCCTTCTGCGTACTCCTTTTGCAGAGCTTCATCATGGGAGCGAGAGAGATCAATGGGCCGAGCTAGCCGAGCAGTTCCTAGGCGACTTTAGATATCAAGAGAGCCTAATGATGGAGCACGAGGTGCTCAACACCACCAAAGGGTTTAGGAGGAACCCCAACCACATCATCGTCCATCCCTCTGCTAAGCTCCATCCAAACAGGTCCCCTGAAGGTGCGGTGTGCACTTACCGGGCGCAAGTGGAGTATGGCATGATGCTTCCTCCTCAACCAGAGTTCAGGGAAATTCTGAACTCCTATCAGATTGTCCCGGTGCAGCTCCCCAGGAGATACCATGGAACTTGACATTGTTCAGGGGTCTATTCAGCTGGATGGTGGTGCCTAGGTACAGAGGATGTTTGGCCCTTCAGTCGAAGTCAAAGAAGGTGATGTTCTCCAAGGTGAGTAGTTCCCCCTCTGATTGGAGGGACTACTACTTCTTCATAGGGGGTGATTTGAGCATCCCTCTAAAGCCCGGAGTGTGCTCACCTTAATTTATAGGGGATTCTAGGTGGATGGCTAGGGACGGGACCCTAAAAAGCCTGGAGAAGCTGAAGGGGCAAAACTGGCCCCTGAAGGATTTTCTCAGACATGTGAGGAACAATATATCCCTGTATGCCAGCACACTGGGATATACCATCTTCAAGGAGATAACCCCCCATGCCATGGTTCAGATGAAGAGGGCCAAGAGAAGACACCCGTCAGTCGCTCAGCTCAACAAAGAAGTTACTGAGGTGGTGGAAGAGCAGGGAGAGATAGAGATTCCACAGCCAGTCTGTGGCAAAGCCTCTGCAGATGTGGTATCTTCTTGAGAAGATACCTGAGGATGGTATACCCTTGGCCCAACTGTTTGAAGAAGTAGGTAAGGGGAAGGGACCTGTGTCAGCGGCTAAGCCCAAGACAATCCCTAAAGGTAGTAAGAATATTGGGAAAAAGAGAAGAAAAAGGAGAAGAGAAGGTCCAAGAGAAGGGGCCAAAACAAGGAACAGGAGAAGGGAGCGGAGGAGGCCACCACAGGTCCCTTCCTGGACGTAGAGCTGAAGGAGATCCCTATGAGAAAGAGGGGTCTCCCAGGCAGGAAAAACCCAAAGCCTCATTCAAAGAAGGGGAAGACCAATGAGGAAGGGCAACTGCCACCTGAGAAAGCACATGAATGGAAGCAGAGTATGGAGCCCCCTTACTATGTTAGCTTTGTAGGGGGTTATGGAGATGAAAGGATGAAGATTGCTATCGAGACACAATAGGACAAGAGAAAATTAATAGTGTCCTCCCAGTAATCTTTGGGATTTGGATTTTGGTCGACGGGAGTTCTAATAGTCTGGGACTTTGGTTTACAGGCTAGGGCCTCATGCTTTGGGATTTTGGCTTGGGTTTTAGGTTCAGGCTTCAGGATATTGGCTTGGGCCATTAGGCTATATGTTTTAGGGGTTAGGCTAGTGATGATAGGCTTTGATCTTTGGGGTTAGGGATTCAGGCTTGACTCTCAGGCTTCAAGCCTCGGACTTTGTCTTAGAGGCATTAGGCTTTGAGCTTCAGACTAGAGGCATTGGGCTTTACGCTTTAGCTTTTGAGCTTTAGATTTTAGGCTTCAGGCTAGTGCCTTTAGGCTTTGATCTTCTTGGTTTTCTGGTTAGGCTTCGGGCTTCGAGCTTTTGGCTTTGAGATTCTGGCTTCGAGCTTTGAGCTTCGGGCTTTGGGCTTCATGTTTTGGCCTTCGGGATGCAGACTTCATGCTTAAGGTTCCAGGGATCCAGCTTCGTGCATTGGTCTTGGTCCTTCTAGATTGGGACATTGACCTTCAAGGTTTAGGGTTCAGGCCTCAAACATCGTGCATCTGGTATCATGATTTCAGATTCGAACTTTGGGCTAGGGGAATCAGGCTTCAGACATTGACCTTCGAGGTTTAGGGTTCAGACTTAAGGCTTCATGCTTCGATCTTGGGCCTTTTGGATTTGGGCTTGGGCCTCCAGACTTTGAACTTTGGCCTCGAGCATTCGGGCTTTGTGTTGTAGTCACTCAACTTGGGCCCTCATAATTTGAGATGGGGACTTTGCGATTCGAGCTTGGGCTTTCGGGCCTTTTGATTATCGAGCTTCAAACTTTGATCTTCGACAATCGAGCTTTGTTCATCAAGCTTCGAGCTTCGATCTTCGATCATCGAGCTTCGGACTTCAGGCTTTGGGCTTCAGCTTTTTGGTTGGGCGTAGGCCATCTGCTTGGGCCTTTAGGCTTCACAATTCGGCCCTTAGGTTTTGACTTTAGGCCTTATAGCTTCAGGCTTGGGCTTTGGGCCTTTAGCTTCAGGTTTAAGAATTCGAGCTTCTAGCTTCGGCCATCAGTCTTCGGCCTTCAAGCTTCAAGTTTTCGGAAATAGTCTTCGGGCTTCGGTCTTTTAATTTGCCCATAGAGGGTTCAAGCTTCAGGCATGGGCTTTTGCTCTTTGTGCTTCAAGATTTGGGTTTGGGCATTTGGGTTTTTGGCTTCATGCTTTATGTTTAGTTTTGGAAGTTCCACCTTTGAGGTTGAAGCATTGGGATTTGAGCCTCGGGCTTCTAGCTTTTTCCTTAAGTATTTGGGGTTTAGGCTTTGGGCTTGGGCTTCGAACTTTGAGCTTCAGGATTCAAGCTTAGGCCATCGGTCATCGGGCTTTGATCTTCGAGCTTGGGCTTTTGACTTTCAGGCTTTCAGCCTTTAGGTTTTAGGCTTTGACATTTAGGCTTTAAGACTTTGAACTTGTGGCTATGGGCATGATCCTTTGGACTTTTGGCTTCGGGCTTAAGAATTTGGGCTTCTATCTTTAGCCATCAGCCTTCAAGCTTCAGGCTTCGGGCTATGGTCTTTAGAGTTCGGTCTTTAATCTTGCACATAAAGGTTTCAAGCTTCAGAGTCAGGCCATCAGGATTCAAACTTTACCTACGGCTAGGGTTTGGGCTTTTGAGTTTTTAGCTTCATGCTTTGTATTTTAGGCTTTGGCATTTGGCCTTAGAGTTTGAAGCTTTGGGATTTGAGATTCGGGCTTCAAGCATAGAGTTCTAGGCCTTGGGCTGAACCTTTAGGCTTTGGTATTGTAATTTCGGTGTTCGGGCTTTAGGATTCATGCATCTAAGCTTGGGCCTTCAGGTTGTGGATTTAGGCTTTCGATCGTCAGATTTGGGCTAGGACTTCAAGATTTAGGCTTCCAGCATGGGCGTTTGAGCTTTGGGCCTCAGGCATGACCCTTTGCCTTTGGGCTTTAAACTTCGGGCTTCGGGCTTAGGCATTCATCCATGGGGCTTTGGCTTATGGACCTAGGCCAACAGGCTTCAGAATTTAGGCTTGGCCTTTAGTAGTTTGGGCATGCATCTTTGGGCTTTGGCTTTCGATTTTAGTCTTGAAACTTCAGCCTTTGGGCTTCGTGCTTCAGGTTTTGGGACTTAAGCCTTTGGGCTTCAGGATTTGGGACTTAAGCTTTTGGTTTGAGCTTCGACCTTCAGGCTTTCAAGCTCAATCTTGGTTTTCGACCTTTTGCTATTGTGCTTTTGGTCTTCGGGCTTCAAGATTCGGGCTTGAGAGTTCGAGCTTCAGACTTGAGCCTTTAAGTTTAGGCCTTCTAGCTTAGAGCTTAGACCTTTTAGGCCTCTGGCTTTGGCCATCACCCTTAAAACTTCAGGCTTTGACCTTTGGGCCTTGGCTTTCAAGTTGGCATTGGGCCATCTAATCTCGAGCATTAAGCTTGGGTTTCAAGCTTCACATTTAGGCCTGTGGCTTGGGCCTTCTGACTTTTTACTTCAGGCTTAAGACTTTGAGCTTCTAGCTTCGGCCATCGTGCTTCGGAATCTTCGGGCTTCGGTCTTTAAGCTTGCACATAAAGGGTTCAAGCTTTTTCGAATTTTAGGCATGGGCTTTTGTGCTTTGGGTTTCAAATTTCAAGCTTGTGCATTTGGGCATTAGGCTTCTTGCTTTGTATTTTAGGTTTGGCCTTTGGCCTTAGTGTTTGAAGCTTTGGGATTTGAGCTTCGGGCATTGGGCCTTCAAACTTCAGACTTCAGGATTCAAGCTTAAGAGTTCGATCGTTGGGATCCAGTCTTTGGGCTTAAGTTTTTGAGCTTCAGGCTTCGGGCCTTTAGGCTTTAGGCCTCGACATTGGCCCATTCACCTTCGCACTTTATGCTTCGGGCTATAAGATTCTGTATTCGAAATAACTATTCCATATCAAATAAGGGTAAAGTGAAATAGTTATTCCATTTAAGTAAATGCATCTTGATTCTGCTAATGAACTTACCTGAGCTACATTCTACACCTTTAGAAAAACACAAAAGAAATTTAGTATTAGGCTTTGGGGTTTAGGCTTTGGTCTTCGATCTTTGGGCATCGTGTTATTGGCTTTGGGCATGGACCTTCGAGCTTTTGTATTGCAACTTCGGTCTTTGGGCTTTGTGATACCGACATCATGCTTGGCCCATCAGGTTGCGGGCTTGGGCCTTTGGCCGTTGGGCTTTAAGGTTAGGACTTTGGTCTTCGGGCTTGGGCCATGAGGCTACAGCATTACTTTGGGCTTCGACTTTTTGGTTAGGCTTGGGCCTTCATGATTGGGTCTTTAGGCTTTGGACTTTGGCCTTCGGGTTTCACGTTTAAGCCTTGTAACTTTGGGCATGGGCTTCGGGCTTTTGGCTTTAGCCATCGGCCTTCGACCTTCGAGCTTCAGGCTTCAGGATACGTTCTTCGGGCTTCGGGGTTCATGCTTGCACATAGAGGCTTCAAGCATCAACCTTAGGCCATCAGGATTTGAGCTTCGGGCATAGGCTTTTGCACTTTGGACTTCAAGCTTTAGGCTTGGGCTTTTTGGCTTTAAGATTCATGCTTTGTATTTTAGGCTTGGGACTTTGGCCTTTGAGTTTGAAGCTTCGAGAATTGAGCTTGGAGCTCCAGGGTTAGTCTTTCAGAACTTAGGGTTCTGGCATTGGGCTTGGGACTTTGAACCTTCGGCTTCTAGATTTAAGCTTAGGTCTTCTGTTATTGGGCTTCGACTATCGGGCTTCAGGCCTTTAGGCTTCAACATTGGGCCTTTGACCTTCGGAATTTATGCTTCGAGCTACAAGTTTTGGATTTGGGCCTTAGGCTTTGGGCATAAGGCATTTGGCTTTGGGCTGAGGGCCGTGGGCTATGGTCTTTGAGCTTTGGGCTTTGAGCTTTAGGCCTGGGCCTTCGATGTTTTGGCTTCGAGCTTTGAACTTTGAGCTTGGGCCTTCGAGCTTTGGGATTTAAGCTTTAGGCTTTGGGGTTTTGGTTTTAGCCTTTGAACATTGGGCTTCTGGTTCTAGGGTTTGGGCATAGACCTTTGAGCTTTGGTTTTGCAATTTCGGTCTTTGGGCTTTAGGATTTAGGCGTCAAGCTTGGTCTTTGGCATTAGCCTTTGGGCTTGGGACTTCAAGTTTTAGGCTTTTGGTATAGGCCTGCAGGCTTTGGGCATGACACTTTGTGCTTGTGCTTTGGGCTTCAGGCTTTAAGCTTTGCACTTGGGCATTCGTCTGTCGAGCTTTGGCCTTCATGCTTAGGCCATCAAGCTTTGGCCTTTAGGCTTGGTCTTTAGTGGTTTGGGGTTTGGTTTTTGGGCTTTGGCCTTTCGATCTCAAGCTTGAGGCTTCAGCCTTTTGCCATCTTTGTCTAGGATTTGGCTTTAGGATTTGAGCTTCAGACATCGCTAGCTGTGCTTGGGCTTCAGGCTTAGGCCTTTGGGGCTTCAGCTTTGACCTTATGTCTTCTGGCTGTGGGCCATCTGGTTGTTGCTTCATGCTTCCAATTTGAGCCTTCGAACTTCGGCCTTTTAGCATAGGCTTCTGGCATGGGCTTTAAATTTAAACATTGGACTTCAGGCTAAGGCCTGTGGGCTTTAGTGTTCATGGCCTTTAGGTTACAGGCTTTTGTCTTAGGCCTTTGGGCTTTGGCTTTGACCGTAAGCCATTCAGTTGTTAGCCGTGTGGGTCATGTTCATTCTTCCAGTTTGAGCCTTCGAGCTTTAGCCTTTTGGCATGGACTTCTGACATAGGCATTAAATTTAAACATTGGACTTCAGGCTAAGGCCATTGGGCTTTAGTGTTCATAGACTTCGGACAACAGACTTTTGTCTTAGGTCTTTGGGCTTCGGCTTTGACCTTAGGCCATCTGGTTGTGGTCATCTGGGTAATGCTTCATGCTTTTGCCTTCAAGTTTTGGCTTTTGTGGTTTCGGCTTTAGGCTTCTGGCTTTAGGCTTCTGGCTTTAGGCTTCTGGCTTCTAGCTTCAAGCTTGAAGGAGGAGAGGAGCCGGATGGAGGGCCGCTAGCCCTCTTCTTCTTCAGAGGATGACCCAATAGAATCTTTCACTTGTCGCTCCCAGCCACCTCTCTAACAAATCTACTCCCTTTCTGCAGGATTTTTAGAAATGGTGGAGGAGAATGCGAATCGACAGGTCGCCGCTCTGGCTTTATTCTGACAGGCCTTGAGCAGAACATCCACCATTGCGATGATTCACATTCTAGGACCCACATTAATGTTCGTGCCCTGGCAATGCGAGGGGCTAATGTTAACACGTGGTTCCAACGCTGCATCTTGGTCATACATGTAGCGCCTTGGATATTAACCTCTTTATCATTTTTATTATTTTTCTTGCAGGTCGCCAGCCTCGGCCACAAGGATATGGTCAAATCTCGATCCCGATGATTCAAGGCCATTTCCCTACAATATCGATAATGATGTGTCCTAGCTACATTTGTCAGCGTGCAACAACCTCATTATTTCCAACACAACATACTTTTTCCAAGCACACAAACCAAAGATTCACGTGATTCAGCCATCACAGACCCCTAGAAGAATTACTAGAATCAAGAAATAAAGTTCTCCTTCCACTACTTCCAGCACCTTTATTGACTGATAATAGTAGGACCACCAATGTGGACTCAGTAATTGAATATTTCACTCTCTTCTGGCTAACCCTGGCTGAGCTCTACTACCTTCTGCCTATAAAAGCCTTTGAATAGACTTCAGGCGGGAAGGAAGAGGAGACAGGAAAAAGGGTTGGATCTGCCATGTCTTTATCCTTCTATCATACTTGTACTAGAGCTTGAGATAAGAAAACTCTTTCTCTCTCTCTTTTTTTCTTTTCACATTGTACTGGTCTTTACGACCACCCCCATTCTTTACCACTGAAATTACCTCACTGATCGTCTGGTGGACGTAGAGGATCTTCTCCCTGAATCACCTTAAATCTCTGTGTGCTATTTTTGATATGTATTACTCTTATTTAAGCCTTAATCATCAGGCTTAGCTCTTCGCATGCTGCCATTTCTTGGGACTCTCTTTCTCTTTGTGTTTATTGGGATCCTTTACTTCCTACGTCAATAGCTTTAGGGTTAGGTCATTAGGCTTCGAGCTTCTGGCTTCGACCTTTGGGCATTGGGCTTTGAGCTTCTGGCTTCTAGCATTGGGCATCGGGCATCGGGCATCGGGCTTTAATTTTTGGGCTTCGGGCTTCGGGCTTCGGGTATCTGGCTATGGGCTTCGAGCTTTAGGTTTCATGTTTTGGCCTTCGAGATACAGGCTTCATGTTTAAGGCTTTGGGGATCGAGCTTCATGCTTCAGTCTTGAGCCTTCATTTTGGACTTCAGGTTTCATGTTTTGGCCTTCGAGATGTAGGCTTCATGCTTAAGGCTTTGGGGATCAAGCTTCATGCTTCGGTCTTGGGCCTTCATTTTGGACTTTAGGCTTTAGGCTTTAAGCTTAAGCCTTTAGGCTATGGGTTTTAAGGTTTAGGCTGGTGCTGACAGAGTTTGATCTTCAGGGGTAGGGATCCAGGCTTGGGCTCTCAGGTTTCAAGCCTCAGACTTCAACTTTAAGGCATTAATCTTCAAGCTTCAGGCATGGGCCTATAGAATTGACCCTTTGGCTTTCGGGCTTTCGGTTTTAAGCTTCAAGCTTGTGCCTTCCGATTTCGATCTTCATGGTTAAGGATTATAGCTTGGGTCTTTGAGATTCAAGCATCTTCTGAGCACGATGCCCTGCAAGAGGAGTTTGTTGTGTACAAATCTGCCATGGGTGCATTGAAGCCTGACAACAAGGTCTTACGGGAGAAACTAGAGAAGTCAGCTGAAGACTAGGAGGTTGTTGCTACGAGAAGGTCTGTTGTAGTGGTGAAAGCCTACAAAATAAGCTTATCCTATAAGAAGGAGAGGTTAGAGGGAATTAGGCAGGCTTGGGAGGGTTTAGCTTTCACTTTGAGCCCAAGGGTAAGATTATTGCGAATGACCTTGCGGGCGTGGATCCCATCGAATGCCTAGCTGATGATACCATTTATAGGAAGGAGGGGTTGGACTTGGATGACGAGTTTATCCCTCAGATGTTTAATCTTTTGGATAAAGCTGCTAAAGACCATCCCACTCCAATGTTATGTAAAACCTTAGTTTTGTAATTTGAATATATGTGAATAAAAAGTTTTCTTTCCATACTTGTTTCTTATATTTGTGAGATAAGCAGGTACCTTGAATGAATGCAGCCTTTTGAGACCCCTCCATAGTGATGGTATCTTTTAAAAGGAGTTATCTGATCAAATGTCGAGAGCTGGACCTATCTCTTGCAATATTCGAACTTGTAGAATGACTAGCCCGAGGGTATTTGGAGCTTTTACCCTTGAACCGTATTCCCTTGTATTGACAGATCATGTAGTCATAATGGGGACCCAGCCTAGGAGGAGTTATCTGGCCCAATACCAAAATGGCAGATTACCTAGAAATATCGTAGTCGATGTTTGTACTTAAGGTATGGGCTAACCCCCACTGGTGAGTTTGATTAAAGATACGCTTTAGAATCATACCCCTTCGCAGTCCGGTAGAGGAAAGAAGTAATGACAACAGTAATAGTGGAGATCCTGCCTGGGATGGGTTATCTAACCAAATGCCAAAAGGACTTAGATCATCTGAAATATCGTGGTTGATGTTCGTACTTGAGGCATGAGCTGACCTCCATTAGAGCAGTAGATCCTAATGGGAAGCGAAAGCACTTTGCTTAGGGGGGACCTACATCACGATTGGATAGTAGGGACTGCCCTAAGGTTATGAGCAGGCCTTCGGGCCTTTCGCTAGCAAGATGGGCTTGTGGAAGAGTTTCGTATGTTGGTAGGAGACCCCGCATACCAGGCATAACTAGGCTTGGTGACCTTCATATATAAAAAAAATGAGTGTAATACTATTGTGAACGAGGTATGGGCACCTTGAATATGATAGCTGAAGAGTTTTTAGATTAGGATCATGCCTATCACACAGTGCGTGAATAAAATACAAGTTGGACTCTCCCCAATTAGTATGAATACCTCGGGAAGATTGATCAATCATAGGACTAGTATCTTGAGAACCTCTGAGTTTATAATATAACCTCTAGGAGAGGATAATAAAAGAATCCAGATGTGTATTAATAAAAAATGTCCCATAAAAAGAGATTTCAGACGAGTCTATACAAATAAATTCTGTGTGAATCAGGATAGATTACCGCTTTGATTTTAAGAATAGAACCTTTTTAGATCATCTCTGCTCCAAGTCCTAGGCAGTTGAGTGCCTTCAGAGGTCATGAGGTAATATGCGTTAGGTCCTGCAACCTCGCATATGATGTATGGGCCCTTCCTATTGGGCTCAACTTTGGGAACTCCCAAGTTGCTGCCAGCAAGAAGTCGTCATTTGAGAACCAGGTCACCTTGGGCGAAGTCTCTAGGGTTGACCTTGTGATTGAAGCATCATTCAATTCAGTGTTTATGTTCCAGACGCTTGAGCGGGTGCTATTTGCCTTTTTTGTTCCAAGAGATCCAGGTCTACTCATCGTGAGTCATCGTTCTCATTCATCCAAGTTTATAGAACTTGAGGATCGAAGCTGGCTACAGCCTCTACTCTGGGAGAGTAGTGTTCCAACTCAACTAGTATGACAACATTCATCCCGAAGGATAGGGAGAAAGGTAATTCTTGAGTGACCTCAGAGGGAGCTGTATTGTAAGCCCAAAGAGCGCCTGGTAGTTCATTTGGCTAGCAAGTCTTGTCACCATCCAAGCATTTTTTCAAAATGTTTAAAATATTCTTGTTAGTAGCTTCTGCCTGTCCATTAGTGTGAGGATGCCAAACAAATGCATACTTGAGATTGATCTGATATTTGCCACAAAAGTTATGAATCTGCTGGTTGGCAAATGGAGTACCATTGTCTGTGATGATTGTCATAGGCACAATATATCTATAGATGATATTAGCCCATATAAAGTTCTTGATGTTCTAAGCAGTAGGCTGAGTAAGTGGTTTAGCTTCAATCGACTTCATGAAGTAGTCGACAGCAACCAATATCTACTTGTAGCTTGTGATAGCGGTAGACATTGGGCCTAGAAAGTCAAGCCCCTAAACAGCGAAGGGCCAAGATGAATTGATAGGTTTGAGATAGCCGGCAGGTTATCTTTGCATGTGAGCATAATATTGGCACTGGGGGTATTTTTCCACGAACGACTGAGCATCTTTGTGGATATTGGGCTAGAAGAATCCCTGACGTAGAATCCGCATGACCAAGCTTCGGCCGTGAGCGTGAATTCCCCATTCTCCTTTATGAATAGCCTCCATGGCCTCTTATGCCTATTCTGGTCTTAGGCACTTGGTGAGGGGCTTGGCATAAGACCTTCTGTAGAGTTCCCCATTGATAAGGATATACTTAGCGCAATCAAGCTTCAGCTTTCTTGCTTCTTGCTTGTAGCCAGGTTGAGTCCCATTCTTCAAGTAGTCGAATATCCTGTCCATCTAGTAAGATGGGCACTCCTCAGAGCACATTTTTGTTCTTTCATAGCTGGGCTCTTCAAGTATTTGATGTCGGTAGAAGTTGGGGATGCCCCCCTTTGCGAGCCGATCTGCCACTTGATTTTCTTCTATGGGAATGTACACCTAGGAGAATTCTTCGAATTGAGAGATCAAGGATTGGATTTTCTGCAAATACTTCTTCAGAACCTCATCCTTTGTCTTGTATATTTGATTCACCTGGTTGACGACCAGTTGGGAGTCGCTGAACACTTGTATGCATTTTACAAATATGCTGAGTGCAAAACTCAGCCCCACAATAAGAGCCTCATACTATGCTTGATTGTTACTAGTCTTGAACTAAAGAGTTATCGCCTGATGTAGGGCGACCCCCATAGGGCTGGTTAGAAAAATTCCAACTCCTTGGGAGTGCGACCCCGATGCACCGTCAACGTTGAGGGACCAAGGCATGACCCCCTGTTTGGCAGGTAGTGGTTCTGAAGTAGAGATTTCGGCAATGAAATCTACCAGCGCTTGGGCCTTGATTGTCATTGGCGGAATGTATCTGATATTGAACTCACCAAGCTCGATAGACCATTTGAGAAGCCTTTCCGAAACTTCGAAAGTTTGTAGTATCTTTAGGAGTGGTTGGTCAGTGACTACCTAGATAGTATGTGTTTGGAAATATGGGCGCAGTTTCCTTGCCGCCATCAGGAGGGCCAGAGCAAGTTTTTCCAGCGTGGGGTATCGGCTCTCAGCATCTAGGAGTATATAACTGATATAAAAGATAAGATATTGTACCCCGCTATCATCATCGGCAAGGACTGTCGAGATGGCAATGTCAGATATGCCCAAATATAAAGACAAGAGGGCCTCCTCTTTCTGTGCCACTAGTATCGGTGCTGAGATAAGGTATCTCTTTAGCTCTGTAAAAGCAGTTTCACATTCATCAGTTCATTGGCCCCTTTTGTTATTGCACAAACATCGAAAAAAGAGTGAACAATGATCTCCGGCCTTTGAAATGAATCTCCCGCGGTTGTTGATTTGTCCTGCTAGTTTCTGAAAGGGTGGAGGCATGTTCTGAATCACCGAGTTCTTATTTGGATTGGCTTCTATCTCTCTGGCTGAGATCAGGTAGCCCAGAAATTTCCCTAAAACTATGCCAAAGGTGCACTTGGAGGGATTGAGTTTAAGATTGAATCTTCAGAGGGTATCAAGCGTCTCTTCGAGATCGGTGAGATGTTCCTTCATGCTCTTGCTCTTCACTAAGATGTCGTCAACATATGCCTCAAGATTTCTACCTCTCTGACCTTTGAGCACGGCGACAATCATGTGCTGATAGATGGCGCCGTGTTCTTGAGGCTGAAGGGCATGACATTATAATAATATGTACCAAAGTCAGTGATGAAAGTAATTTTCTCTTCGTCTTCTTTAGCCATTCGAATTTAATGGTACTCAGAGAAAAAGCACTAGAAAAGCTCATGACGTCAGTGTTCTTGAGGATTATAATAATATGTACCAAAGTCAGTGATGAAAGTAATTTTCTCTTCGTCTTCTTTAGCCATTCGAATTTAATGGTACTCAGAGAAAGCATCTACAAAGCTCATGACCTCGTATCCGAAGATACGTATCCTTGGGGTAGGCTTAATTTAGTGTTTGGAAGTTTACGCACATTCTCCATTTCCCGTTGGCCTTCTTTACCATAACAACGTTGGTGAGCCATTGAGGGTATTGAACTTCCTTGATGAAGCCTGCTCCCAGCAACTTATTGACCTCTTCTTAGATAGCATTCTGCCTTTCTCCTACCATAAGCCTCTTCTTCTATTTTATGGGAGTGGCACTAAGGGATAAGTTCAGGTGGTGCTCACAGACAGCCCTATTAAGACCTGAGATATTTTCGGGAGACCGAAGAGACCATGCAAAGATATCAATGTACTCAGAAAGCAAGGTAGTGACATCCGCCAGCTACTTGTTTTTCATATAAGAAGATATGTTTACAACTTTAGAAGAGTCTTCCCCCCCAAGGTTACATTTATGACTCCCTCTTGTGGTACGACTGGTTGGGATTCTCTGGGGTCCAGCTGGTCGATGATGAGCTGTGCGGTGATCTAGAAACATCGGGTGGCTTGCCTGACATCTTCTTTAATAGTGACAATTCCACTAGAGGTAGGGAACTTTGCCCAGAGATGTGACGTGGAAATCACCATCCTGAAGGAATTAAGAGTTGTCCTTTTGAGGATGACATTGTAGCCTAATTTAGCTCTGATGATGGCGTACACCATGCTTATGGCGTAGCCATTGTCATCGCAGAAAAAGATGGGCAAGGAGATGAATCCCTACAGTTGGACCCTCTCCCCAGAGAAACATAGCAAGGTGGTTCCTACATGGAGGAGGTTTGCTTCCCTGAGCCCCATTTGGAGGAAAGCAGATTCTAAGATGTCACCTGCACTCCTAGAGTCAAGGAGTACCTGCCGAACATCAAAATCGATGATGCGGGCGACAACCACAATTGGATCGTTATGAGGGTTGCCCTGCCGAGGGAGTTCTTCTTGGCATAAAGTAAGTGGGATGGAGGAAGAATGATGGTGTGAGATACCGCCGACCTCAATTTCTTGACAGTGAGCGGCGGCGGGGTCAACGCTAAAAATGGCGTTGATCGTCCTTATGGCAAGAGGATAGGGATGCGTCGACTGGCTAGGTTCGGGATAGGAAACTCTAGCTGGCGCACCAGTGCTTTTGAGAGCTTTATCAAGTAGGGTTTTGAGGGCTCGACACCTATGAAGTTTGTGTCCGTAGTTCTTGCGGAACTCGCACTAGTTGTCAGGGTCCACTCTGGTTGGGGGTGTCAGCTTGGGTCCGGCAGGTCGAACCCAACCTTGTTTTACGGCCGCCATGTAGACTTCAGTAAGCTGCCGAGAGAAGAAGTGCCTCTACTACTGAACATGCCGCAGTTTTCCATCATCTTTACCATGACCTTTAGCCATGTGCATCATCGTGGATGAGAGTTCATCGCTCCGATGTTTCCCCTTCTTCTCCTTTTTGGCTCCAGAAACACCATAGGGACACGACTCAACATCCGTAAGGAGCATAAACTGGCTGGCCCTAACCACCAGCTTAGCGTAGCTACGAGGTTTGGCCAGTTGTTGAGATTTAGATAGGTCCCCACTCTTGAGTCCCCTTCGATAGTTGTGCATGGCCACAACAGAGTCAACGTCTTTAGCTTCATTTGCATCGGTGAAGAATCGATTGGTGTAATCCCGGAGGGCCTGAATGCCTGGGAAGAAATGGTCCCTCCCAGCAAGGAAGGGAGGAGCAGGTGGAAGGAAGGCAGGAAGTGGTAAAGGATGTAATGGTGGATAATTTTGGTGGACTTCCTGAGGGGAAAAAAGCTGTCGTGGTAGTTGAGAAGAACCAGACAATTGAGCAGAAGGTGCCGTGACAGGCGCTAAGGGAGCAGGGGCCTCCGCGATTGGAGGAGGAGGTACTGGGGCAGCCGCCATTGGCAGAAGAGTAGCAGGAGCTACCATATCTGACGGAGGAGGCAGCATGGCGGCGCAGACCAGTTGGGTCTGCCTAAGAATCATGGCTTGTTGAGCAGTGAGGCTAGTGATCAAGTTGGTGAGGTTGGCAAGCATCTCCTATATCTCAAAGACATGCATACCACTGAAGGAAGATGTCGATTCGGTACGGTGGCGAGAAGTTGAGGCTAAAATTCCATTGCCTAGTGCCCTGATAGAAGGCTCACCTACTTGTACGCTGTAGGCAGTCGGGCTCGAGGTTTGACTCCTGCAGATAACAACAGTTAACAACAATAAGAAAAATGCAAAAAGGTTAGATTCTTGAAGTGCCATGTGTATGACTGGGATGCAGCATCGGAGCTACGCATTAACACAAATCTTCGGGATTGAAGTTGGTTGCAGCCTCTACTCTAGGGGAGTAGTGTTCTAGCTCGACTGCTATAACAACGTCCATCCCAAAGGACAGGGACAAAAGAGATTCTTGGGTAACTTTGAATGGAGCTGTGTTAAGACTAAAGAATGCCTGGTAGTTTGTCTGGCCAGAGGGTCTTGGCACCGTCTAGGCGCTTCTTTAAGATGTTCAGAATATTTTTGTTAGCATCTTCCGCCTGTTCGTTGATATGAGGATGCCAAATAGATGTGTACTTATGGCTGATTGGCAAATGGAGTACCATTGTCTATAATGATCACCATAGGTACACTATATCTGCAGATGATAGTTGCCCATGGGAAATTTTTGATGTTCTAAGCAGTTGGTTGAGCAAAAGGTTTAGCTTATATTCACTTCGTGAAGTAATTTATTGCAACCACTACCACTTTCATCTCCTGATAGTGGTGGGCATTGGACCCAGAAAGTCAAGCCCCCAAACAGCGAAAGGCCAAGATAAATTGATGGGCATGAGGTAGCCTGTCGGTTGTCTTTGCATGTCAGCATAGTATTGGCACTGAGAGCATTTTTTTCACAAATATCCGAGCATCTTTGTGGATGTTAGGCCAGAAGAACCCCTGACGTAGGATCCGCATGACCAAGCTTCGATTGCGAGCATGGGTTCCACATTCTCCTTTGTGACAGCTTCCATGACTTCTTGTGCCTCTTTTGGTCTCAAGCACTTAGTGAGGGGTCTGGCATAAGACCTTCTGTAAAGTTCTTCATTGATGAGGACGTATTTGGCACATTCGAGCTTCAATTTCTTCGCTTCTTACCTATTGTCAGGTTGAATCCCATTCTTCAAGTAATTGAAGATCCTGTCCATCTAGTAGGACAGACGCTCTTTAGAGTGAATCTCCATGCACTCATAGCTAGGCTTTTCGAATACTTGATGTCAGCGGTGGTCGGGGAGCCCCCCTTTTGCGAGATAATCTGCTACTTGATTTTCTTTTCTGGGAATATGCACCAACGAGAACTATTTGAATTGAGAGATCAAGAACTGAGTTTTCTGCAAATATTTTTTTAGAACTTTGTCCTTTGTTTCGTAGGTGCAGTTCACCTGATTGACGACCAATTGTTAGTCACTGAACACCTGTATGCATTTCACCGACATGCTGAGTGCAAAACACAGTTCTGTAATGAGGGCTTTGTACTCAACTTGGTTGTTGGTGGCTCTGAACTGAAGGATTATCGCCTGATGCAAGGCAACTCCCGTGGGACTGGTCAGAAGAATTCCAACCCCTTGGGATTGCGATCTAGATGCACCAACGATGTGGAGGGACCAAGGCACGGCCTTGCTATTAGCAAGTGATAGTTCTGAAGTAGAATGTTTGGCAATGAAATTCGCTAATGCTTGGGCCTTGATTGTCATTCGTGGAACATATTTGATATCGAACTCACCCAATTCGACAGACCACTTGAGAAGCCTCCCTGAAATTTCAGGAGTGTTTAGTATCTTTAGGAGCGGCTGATCAATAATAACTTAGATAGTATGCGATTGGAAGTATGGGCACAGTTTCCTTGCCACCATCAGGAGGGCAAGAGCGAGCTTCTCAAGTGTGGGCTATCGACTCTCAGCATCTAGAGGTATATGACTGATATAAAAAATAGGATGTGTACCCCTTTATCATCGTCGATTGACCCATTTTGCTATTGTGCAAACATCAAAAAAATGGCGAACATCGATCCCCGACCTTCGATATGAATTTGCCAAGGCTGTTGATCCGCCCTGCTAGTTTTTGAACTTCCTTCACCATTCAGGGAGAGGGCATGCTTAGGATTGCTGAGATCTTGTCTGGATTGTCTTCTGTCCCTCTGGTTGAGATCAAGTAGCCCAGAAACTTCCCTGAGACTGCCCTGAAAGTGCACTTGGCAGGATTGAGTTTAAGGTTGAATTTTCGGAGAGTATCGAGTGTTTCTTTGAGATCGGCAAGGTGCTCCTTCATGCTTTTGCTCTTCACCAAGATATCATTGATATATGCTTTAAGATTCCTGCCTCTATGCCCTTTGAACACAGCATCGATTATGCGATGGTAAGTGGCACGAGCATTTTTGAGACCAAAGTGCATAACATTGTAATAATATGTGTCAAAGTCAGTGATGAAGGCAGTCTTTTCTTCTTCTTCTTGAGCCATCCAGATTTGATAGTACCCTGAGAAAGCATCTAGAAAGCTCATTACCTCGTACATGAAAGTATAGTCCACCATCGCATCAATGTGTGGAAAAGGATATGTATCCTTGGGGCAGGTTTGATTCAGCGTTCGAAAGTCTACGCACATCCTCCATTTCCCATTGGCCTTTTTTACCATGTGTTAAACACGTGGTTCCCGCGCTGCATCCTGGCCGAATGCGTGGCGCCTGACGGGTATGTACTTGATTGATTGATTTGCTGACTCAGCTTCCAGTTTTGCAGGATTATTGACCCAGGTCAAACCTCGGGCACGAGGGATTGACCAACCATCGTCCACGACGATCCAGGAATAGATCTTCATAAACCTCGGACCCGAGGATACGAAGTAATGCCTATTACAATCAGCTTCACCTAACCCCGCCGATTTCCGTACAGACGCTCTTCCCCATAAAAGTATCAGCATTAAAGAATATCATCTTCCTCGTACAGCTGCGGACCTCTCTAGTGACAGCCAAGCGGCGCTCAGCGCTCATCCATCATCTTTCCTCCTGAAAGACAGGGTGAAGCTACACATGCCAACGGCTATAAAAACCGCTGAACAGTTCCAGCCAAGAGGATGACTAGAAGAGCAAAAAAAAGGGGAGCAGGAGGGCAAAGAAAGATTCAAGCTCTAAGGTCCCTAGGTCTCTTATTCTTTTGTAACAGAGCCCTAACTGAGAAGCTTTCTCGGCCCCTCTTCTTCCTCCTCTTCTTTTTCATAACAAAGCACTGTATAAACCCTGTTTTAGGGTTACTTTTCTCACTTAGTGAAACCTCTTCGCTGACCGATCGGTGGACGTAGGAGATTTCCTCCCTGAACCACCTTAAATCTCTGTGTGCTTTTCTGGTTGACTTGGACAGAATCTTCCCCCTGAGCCTCTATTAACAGGTTCATCCATTTGCGCGCCGCCATCTCCCGGAACTCTCTCTTTCTTCAGTGTTTCCTAGGACCCCCACATCCTACATCAACATCTTCTGGTGCTTTCATTGAGACGCCGGAGAGATGGTGGCTAGAACACACAAAACCAACTCTGCCGCCCGCAGTATACATGTGGGAGAACCCTCGGTCCGTGCGCCAGATGACGGAGCCTCAACTTCTACTTCCCGGCGACGCGCCGGATCTGCCTCCTCCTCCAGAGGCACCCGTGTCTCGGAGCTCCAGGGGATGCTCGCAAACCTCACCGACATGGTCACCGGCCTCACGGCGCAACAGGCCGTCATCCTTAGACAGACTCAGCCGGTCTGTGCTGTACTTCCTCTCCCTGTACCTTGCCCGCCGGTACCGGCGGTCCCTGTACCTCCGCCGGTTGCGGTGATTCCAGAGATGATTCCAGCGCCAGTGGCGGCTCCGGCTCCGGTCCTTCCGATCCCCGCGGTGGCCGAAGTCCTTGCACCGCCGCCCCAAGCTGCACCACTTTCCATCCCATCTTATGGTTCTTCCAGACCTCCCATACGCCCTGTTCGTTTCCAGGAGGTTCGTCAAAACCCCCTTCCACCTTGTCCACTACCACAATCTGCTTTTCTCCCACCTGCTTTCCCTCCATTCTTAGCTGGAAGATACCCCCTCTTTCCCGGTGCTCAGGCTCCTCAGCACGGACCTGATCCTTTCTTTGGACCGATGGACGGAAATGCCTCATTTTTCGACGCCATCCGTCTGGCCCCCGTCCCAGAGGACTTCCGGCCACCCAGATTGGAGGTTTACAAAGGCACGACAGACCCCCGTGAACATGTACAGGGGTTTGAGGCCGTCGTCCGATACCGCCGACCGGACGAAGCCACCAGGTGCCACCTCCTAGCCAACACGTTGAAAGGGGCAGCATTCAGCTGGTTCATCAAGCTGCCCCGAGGTCACATCACCTCCTATGAGCATCTGAAATGGGAGTTGATCGCCCGTTTCATAGGGCGGACCCGTATGGTCGTGTCAGACATGGTCCTCGCCAACATTAAGCAAGGCGAGAGGGAGAACCTTCGGGATTACACCAACCGCTTCTTCGCCGCTGCGGCCGACGCCGAGGATGTAGAGCCCGCAGTGGCCATGCATAACTTCCGAAGAGGGCTCAAGATAGGGGACCTGTCCAAATCCCTAAAGTTGGCAAAACCTCGGAGTTACCCAGAACTGGTGGCCAGAGCCAGTCAGTTCATGCTGTTAGAGGATGCTGAATCCTCTCCAGATATTTCCGGAGCAAGACAAGAGAGGAGCAAAAGAAAACATCGGAGTATCGAACCTTCGATCACGAGGACACAGATAGCTAGACCTCGTGATCGAGAAGAAAGGAAGCCCCGACATACTCAACTTCCGAAACTTCTCTTGTCTAGACCACTCCCAGAAGTCTATGCGGCGGCAATCAAACAGGGTTGGGTACGGCCCACGGGACCCAAACCAGTGCCACCACCTGGGGTGGACCCCAACGACTACTGCGAGTTCCACGGGAACTATGGGCACAGGCTTCACCGCTGTCGAGGCCTCAGAATCTTGCTCGAGAAGCTGGCAAATTAGGGCAAGCTCGAGGAGTTCATGTAGATGGCTCCGAACTTTACTTCCGCCCAGAAGGGGAAAGCCCCCGAGACTGCTGAAGCTTCTGCCAAAGCCCTACCACTCGCAGGCCCTAGCCAACAGGGGCGCCCCTACCCTCCGGCCAACAGAACTATCCATGCCATCTTTAGCGTTGACCCAGTTACTCAACGCCGGATAGAGGTCGGCAGCGTCTCTGAGCGCCATGCCTCGTCTATCCCCCTTACGTTCTGCAGTAAAGATCTCCCCCAACAAGGCAACTTACATAATGACCCAATCGTGGTCGTTGCCCGCATCGCTGATTTTGATGTCCGGCGAGTGCTCCTTGACTCCGGGAGCGCCGCTGACGTCCTATTCGAGTCCGCCTTCCTCCAGACAGGACTCAAAGGAGAACTAACCCTCCTCCACACAGGGACACACCTTACTCGGATTTACTGCCGGCGAGAAAGGGTTCCAACCCCTGGGGATTCATTACCCTTCCTGTTCTCCTATTTGCGTGATGACAAACAGCCACGCTGATGCAGCTCATGGTCATACCTTCGCAGTTATCAGAGCTACCAATCTGGTTGGCTACAAACCCATCTCTCCCAATCAGTTTGTGTTCTTAATCGGATCAAGGCACTATTTTTAGTCTGAATTAGGCAACTCTACTCCTTCGGTGATGGTGATCCCACGGCCCCACCTGCGTTGGCGCGAACGTTGTCGCCTAACCCTCCAGCGGCTGTCACCATCCCGGCGGATCGCAATACAGGCTGCCGCTGCTTTCAGATAAGCGGGCGTATGGATCCCTAGGGGAGACCCGAAACCGATCACAAAGCCGCCACAGTGAAGAGCGATTTGTATCAGCATAGACACGCTTAGGAGGTGAAGGCTCTTCCAAAACTGTAAACGTTTCATCTTTACTGAATGAGAAACAGCGGGCGGAAGTTACTGCCCTGCTTTCTGGCTATATCGATGTGTTTGCATGGTCTCCCGAGGATGTTACAGGCATGGATAGGGCGATCTGCGAACACCACTTGAATGTATCTCAGGTTGTCGTCCCTGTTGCCCAAAAGAAGAGAGTAATGGCAGGGGAAAGGCAGGATGCCATTAAGGAGGAAATCACAAAGCTGCTTGGAGCTGGTTACATCAGGGAAGTCCAGTATCCCCGATGGCTAACCAACGTCGTGATGGTCAGAAAGGCCAATGGAAAGTGGAGAATGTGCGTAGACTTCAGGTCATTGAACCAGGCCTGCCCCAAAGACACCTACCCCCTCCCTCGTATCGACGTTATGGTGGATCGTACCGTCGGGTACGAGGTTATGAGTTTTTTGGATGCCTTCTCCGGGTATCACCAAATCTGGATGGCAAAGGACGATGAGGAGAAGACAGCCTTCATTACTGATTACGGAACCTACTGCTACAAGGTCATGCCCTTCGGCCTCAAAAACGCCGGTGCTACATATCAGCGCATGATTGATACGGTCTTTAAGAATCAGAGGGGAAGGAACCTCGAAGCCTACGTAGACGACATCCTGGTCAAAAGTAGAACTTTCACAGAACACATCGGTGATCTCCAGGAAACACTCAACACTCTCCGGAGGTACAACCTTAAGCTCAACCCTACCAAATGTACCTTCGGCGCTGCTTCAGGAAAATTCCTGGGATATTTGGTCTCCGTCAGAGGGATAGAGGCAAATCCCGACAAAATATCAGCCATTCAAAACATGCCCTCCCCTAGAACGGCAAAAGAGATCCAAAAGCTGGCAGGACGGATCAACAGTCTAGGCAGATTCATCTCAAAAGCTGGTGACCGGTGTTCCCCTTTCTTTCAATGTCTGCGCAACAGTAAGAAGGGACTCTGGGACGACAGGTGCGAAGCAGCATTTGTTGAACTGAAGAAATATCTAACCTCGGCCCCGATGTTAGTTGCGCCGAAAGAGGGTGCAACCCTCTCCCTTTACCTAGGAGTGTCCGACACTGCCGTCTCAGCAGTACTCCTGGAAGACGAAGTAGGGGTTCAACACCCTATCTTCTACACCAGCCACATACTCCTGGACACCGAAAGTCGGTATCCCACTCTGGAGAAGCTCGCTCTGGCCCTTCTGATGACGGCCAGAAAGCTGCGGCCCTACTTCCAATCCCATACTATTCAAGTGATTACAGACCAACCGCTCCTGAAGATATTGCATACTCCTGAGGTTTCAGGAAGGTTACTCAAATGGTCTATTGAACTGGGGGAATACGACATCAGGTTTGTCCCGCGGACGGCAATCAAAGCCCAGGCCTTGGCCGACTTCGTCGCCGAGTTTTCCACGACGGAGCCGCCACCCTCCAGAGGAGCCGTGACAAACCTCTGGTCGCTCCATGTTGACGGTGCCTCAGGGTCACAATCTCAGGGGGCTGGGATCCTCCTGACCAGCCCAATGGGGGCCGTGCTTCATCAGGCTGTGACGCTCCGATTCAAAGCAACCAACAACCAGGCAGAGTATGAGGCCCTAATTGCAGGGTTAAACTTCGCACTTAGCATGGCTGTGAAACGCATACAGGTGTTCAGTGATTCCCTGCTAGTTGTCAATCAGATAAACCAGACGTTCGAGACGAAGGACGAAGTTAGTCGTTGAAGAAATACCTACACAGGCTAATGCTCTGATTCCCTTTTATCGAAGAAGTTCTCCTAACACATGTACGCCCTCGCGAAGAAAAACATCAGATAGGCAGCACCGGACTCTGCCAAACCGGAGGGGCATCCCCAAACCTAACCCCGAACTGCAAGTATTCGAAAGGCCCAGTTTCGAATGCACCGAGGGTCTCTCTCTGAAACAGCAACCGCCCTGCTGACGCATGGACGTGATCCTGATTTACTTGAAGAGCGGGGTGCAGCAGGACGGCAGACAGGAGC
>KZ451911.1:4163592-4180805 GCA_002786265.1 Apostasia shenzhenica
GGAGAAGCCAAGCCTGGAGGATGCATACATTTCTTCCCCTCCTGCGCAGGGCACCTCCACTACTTCTTTCCCTGCGCCGCTTTCGGCCGACTCTTCTTGGCCCCCCTTTCCTCCTATGGTAATCCCCGAGGCACCTTTGGAGACTACCTTGGGTCTGGCCTGAGATGCAGGTTCCTTCCCTTTACCTGCTTCCTCCATCACCTCGGCCAGAGTCTTGCTATCATCACCAGAGTCGTCCGGCGAGGATACCACATCAATGGATATCCTGCCGCAGACCGGCTCTGGAACTGCCACTTCTTCCCCCTCTGCCCCCTTAACGACCTGCTTACTGAGTTTGAGTAGCAGGGGGCTGCCCCCTCCTAGCCCTCTTCATCAAAACTGTCCCCGGAGGCGGAACAACCTCCTTGAAGATGGTGTATCCTTGTGACCTAGCGTACAAGGATACATCGTTCTTCACCAACCTCAGAAAGTCTTTCAGGGGCCAGCTATGCCCTTTCAAAACTTCCAGGTTCTTCTGGACAGAGGTGCCTGCCATCCATTGAGCATCACCAATGAGTTCGGTAGGGCAAGCTCCAGGCGTCAAGGGGATTCCCAAATCCCCACCTACGAAGAAGTAGAAATCTCTCCAGTCCGAGTGCGAACTACTAGCACCCGAAAATATTGCCTTCCTCGACCTCGACCGTAAGGCTAAACAACCCCCGTACCCCGGCACTGCCGTCCAGCTAAACAAGCTCCTGAACAACGTCAAACTCCATGCTATTCCCCTGGCTTGCAGAAGCTTCAGAAAGGAATAGATGTAGGCGACGGCGTTGGGGGAGAGCTGTGCTGGCACAAGCTGGAATGAGTTTAAGATTTCCTTAAACTCTGGTTGCGGCGGCAGCATCATGCCATATTCCACCTGCGCCCTATACACGCACACCGCCCCCTCGGGTGGGCTATTTGGTCGGAGGTCGGCGGCGGGCGGGATGACCATCAAACAAGGATTCCCCCTGAACCCTTTGGTCGCGTTGAGCACCTCATGCTCCATCATGAGGGACTCCTGGTAGCTAGCATCCTTCTGGAAACGCTCGGCCAATCCGGCCTACTCGATCTCCCTTCCTCCCATTTTTCTTCCTTTCGTTCAGTCCTCCCTTTCAAGCAGGTGGAGCGGGTTCTTTCGCTCGTTCTCCCAGAAACTTAGGGTTTTTCGGAAAGAAGATGAAGCTCCCGCTCAAACAGCTGTTTATAGGGGACGGGTGCGACCTTTTGTCTCTCAACCATCCGATCTTCTGGGTTAAACGTGCAAGCATCTCAGACCGTTCGTTCCTTCTGACAATCCCAGGAATCGAAGCGGCGCACGGTTCCCAAAAACGCCACTCTTCTCCTTCCCGCTTTTTCTCTCCTTTGTCCTCAAGAAATCAATTTTTTTCCTTTTGTTCGATATTCATACATCGGACACGAAGGTTGACTGGCTTATTTCCTTTTGTTTGATATCTTCATTAATCGTGTACCGAGGATTCAAAGATAGTTTTTTTCGCCTTTACTTAGAATTTCTATTGCTTTTGAAGTTCTTTATCTTTACTGATGAATTCATGCATTTTCTTCTAAAAATTCGTGATCCTAAGCACGAAAAGAGACATACAGAAGAATTCCATCCACAAACAGATTTCCTTAAAAAGTGAAAATACATTTCATTGAATAAATTGATTGATACATTTCTCTCTTTGTCCTCAACATGTTCCTCTCATGAGTACAGGAAAAACAAAGAAAAATACAAAGCTTCAGAACTTAAACACCCTGGCCCCATGATGAATAATCAGACCCTACAACGAGGGCCCCCCCTCCTTAGACCAGACTGATACTCTTCCCGGACCACCAGGCAGCTGCTATCCCTGGGAGACTCTTCAGTTTCCTGCACCACAGGTTATAGTTCCAGCATCATTGGAACTATCTGCTTGGGAAAAGAGATACTGCAAATGCCCTCAAAAAAGAATCATTTCCTAGCAGGAGTTGAGGAGCTGGTGAGGAGAGAGACCCCTTACCGTCAGGCCAACCGACGCTCTGCCTAACTGACCCCAGAAGGGTCGCCGCCGGCCTTGCCATCTGGGCTTCCAGAAGAGTCGCAGGACTTTACCCCCGAAAGTCCCGGGCTTGTGAAGGGCCAACTCCCCCAACCTGCGTAGGACCTTGGACGAGGAATCCCCTCAGAAGGCGCAGCTCCCGCATCAAAAGAACCTGTCTGGCACCTTTGGGGACCACCAGAAGGAAAGAACCGCGGGATCCCCTGCATGCTCTCCTGGTCCAAGGTACCTACCGTCAACCAATGTGCTTGCAAAAGAGCATACAAAGGCAAGCCTGATTGCTGCACTTATGGCGGCCCACCGGCGAGGCACTTGGACAATCTTCACTCCTCTTCACCGCCATCTTCCAGGTCCTCCATACGTGCGCCCCCGCATCCAGAAAACTGTTCCTCCACTAAGCAGCCCGCAGGCGAGCGAACTTCAGATTTCAACAACTCTCCCCCGGCGGGCGAGCTCGGAGGAGACCTCATTTCGCCCTGACAAGGCTTCCCTGGCCTTGGTCAGTTCTTCCCTCAACCTCTTCTCTCCTCTCTCAAGCCTCCTCCCTTAATCATCGTCCAAATCCTTTAACCTTTTTTTGGAGGTCTTTGACATGGGCGGAGTGGCTTGGTTTCACATCCGCCAGGATTGCGGTTTTAAACTCTCCCCTCGCAACTCACTTTTGTTGGCCCACTCCGCATTAACCTGGGCTAGAGAGGCCAATCTGCCTTCCAGTTGAAGTAAGCCCCTCAAACTCCTCTTTCGATTACTCAGAGAATACTTTAACTTGGAGACAAAGCATCCTCTGATCCCTTACCTACTGAAGGTTAGTTTAGATTTTGCTATCTCCTTTTCCTTTAAAGACTTCACCACCTCCAGGACTTTCGGAGGTTCCCCGAGATCTCCTCTTCTGCCCCGCCTTATCTCACTCAGCCCGGTCTCCCAGTACGCTCCAAACACCCCCACACTAAGGGAGTGCTGGGAACCGGCCGGGAGGACCTCTCCCCTCTCCTCCACAACCCTTCTCCGCCTCTATCCCCCTGTACCAGAAAGCCGAAGGGAGGCTCACCCCCTCGTGAGACCACCATTTTCCCAATAGCCCCCTTGATTCTTCAAAATTGGGGTAGCATAAGGCATGAATTGGACTCTTTTAAAGAAATAGACCTACCAGCAAACAGGATTGCTTCCCCCTCATCTTCATACGGAAACCACGACATCAGGGAGAGGACCGCCTGAACCTCTTTCACCCTTAAGCGCTACCTCCTTGGGTTACCAAACTTTCCCTCCACTAATGTTTGCCCCCATCAAAACCACCTCCCTCAACTCTTTGAGCTTTCGGATGGTGGCTATAACCGGAGATTCAGAAAACTACCATTACCGCTGCGCTTGGCGCTCCCGGGTACCCTGAGGGACTCCAATGTCTTACCAAAGGCACCGGCAAACCCTAGCCGTAGGGGCTTTATCTCCAGAGACGCGCCTACTTCCAACACTCTTCTTCTCCGGAGGGGCGTCCATCACTTGGATGCTCCGGCCCTTTTCTAGAGAGCGAACGGCAACCTTCCATTTCTCTCCACCATCTTTATGTCGCTCTTCACCTCTTTCAGAAAAATCACCAGACAGGAAGGATGGAATGCGAAGCAACAGCTTCCCGCCCCATCTATCCTGCAGGACCTGGGCAGCGCGTTCCACCTTCGCACGGGTTCGCATTCCAGGACCCATTTATAATTATTCGCGCGCTGACAATGCGGGGGAGCTGATTTAACACGTGGTTCCCGCGCTTGCATCCTGACCGAAACGCGTGGCGCCTTGACGGTGTCTGTACTTGATTGATTGATTGCTAGACTCAGCGCCAGTTTGCAGGGATTATTGACCCAGTCAACTCGGGACGAGGGATCGGACCAACCATCGTCCACGACGATCCAGAGGAATAGATCTCATAAAACCTCGGACCCGAGGACGAAGTACGCCTTGTCACAACAGGCTTCAATAACCCCCGCCAATTTTCTACAGAGCGCTCTTCCCATAAAAGTTACCAGCATTAAAGAATATCATCTTCCTGTCGTACAGCTGCGGACCCTCTCCAGTGACAGCCAAGCGGCGCTCGAGCAACTATCCCATCATCCTTTCCTCCGGAAAGACAGGGTGAAGCTGCACATTCAACGGCTATAAAAAATCGCTGACCAGTTCCAGCCAAGAGGATGAATTGGAAGAGCAAAAAAAAAGGAGCAGGAGGGCAAAAAGAAAGATTCAGGCTCTGAGGTCCCTAGGTCTCTTATTCTTTTGTAACAGAGCCCTAACTGAAGAAGCTTTCTCGCCCTCTTCTTCCTCCTCTTTTTTTCATTAACAAAGCACTTGTATTAAAACCCTGTTTTAGGTTACTTTTCCACTTCAGTGAACCTCTTCCTGACCGATCGGTGGACGTAGGGGATTCCTCCCCTGAACCACCTTAAATCATCTGTTTGCTTTTCTGGTTGCCTTGGACAGAAATCTTTCCCCCTGAAGCGCTCTTATTAGACAGGTCAGTCCATTTGCGCGCCGCCGTCTCCCGGAACTCTCTCTTTCTTCGGTGTTTCCTAGGACCCCCACATCCTACGTCAACATCTTCACAACATTGGTAAGGCACTGTGGGTACTGGATTTCCCTGATGTAGCATGCTCTCAGTAATTTGTTGACCTCATCTTCGATGGCATTCTGCCTTTTTCCTGCAGTAACCCTCTTCTTTTGTTTTATGGGAGTGGCATTAGGAGATATGTTCAGATGGTGCTCGTAGATAGTCCTGTCAATGCCTAAGATTTTTTTAGGAGACCATGCAAAGACATTAATGTACTCAGAAATCAAGGCAGTGATGTCTGCTTGTTGCTTGTCATTTATAGAAGAGGATATGTTTACAACTTTTAAAGAGTTTTTCCCTCCCAAGGTTACATTTATGACCCCCTCTTGTGGTACAATGGGTTGGGATTCTTTGGGGTCCAGCTGATTGATGATGAGTTGCGCGACGATCTGGAAGCACCGGGTGGCTTTCCTGGCATCTCGCCTAATGGTGACAATACCACTGGAGGTAGGGAACTTTGCGTAGAGGTGAGGTGTGGAGATCACCATCCCAAAGGAGTTGAGAGTTGTTCTTCCTAGGAAGACGTTATAGCCTAACTTAGCTCTGATGATGGCGAAGTTCATCATGCTCATGGCGTAGCCGTTGTCATCATAGAAAGAGATAGGCAGAGAGATGTATCGTAGCAGTTGAACCCTTTCCCCGGAGAAACCCAGCAAAGTGGTCCCTGCTCGAAGAAGGTTCGCTTCTTTGAACCCCATTTGGAGGAAGGCAGATTCGAACAGGATATCAGCTACACTCCCAGAGTCGAGGAGTACTTGCCAAACATCAAAATCAGCGATTCGGGCGGTGATCACAATTGGGTCATTATGAAGATTGCCCTATAGGAGGAGATCTTCTTGGCAGAAAGTAAGTGGGATAGAGGAAGAATGCTAGAGTGAGATACAATCAATCTCAATTTCTTGGCGGTGAGCAGCAGCGGGATCAATGCTAAAGATGACGTTGATCGTCCTTGTGGCAGGATGATAAGGGCGGACCGGTTGACTGGGGCCTGGAGATGACAGAGTCTTAGTGGGAGCCCCGATATCTTTGGGGGCCTTTCCCTTTTGGGCAGCGTTGAAGGTTGGCGCCATCTGCATGAACTCCTCCATCTTGCCTTGATCTGTCAGTTTGTTGAGCAGAGCTTTGAGGGTGTGCCATCTATGAAGCCTATGCTTATAGTTCCCGTGGAACTCACAGTAGTTTTCTGGATCCACCCCGACTGGGGGCATTGGTTTGGGTCCTACAGATCGAACCCAGCCTTGCTTTACGGCTGCCGAGTAGACTTTAGTCAGCGGTTGAGAAAAGAAATGCTTCTGTTGCTGGGTATGCCACGGTTTTCCTTCGTCTCTACCATGACCTTTAGCCATGTTTGTCATCGTGGATGAGGGTTTGTTGCTCCTATATTTCCTCTTCTTCTCCCTCTTAGTTCTAGAAATATCGAGGGGAGAGGACTCAGTTCCTCTAGAAGCTTGAATTGGCTGGCCCTGGCGACTAGCTTTGGGTAACTCCGAGGTTTGGCCAGGTGTAGGGACTTGGATAGATCACCACTCTTGTGTCCATTTCGATACTTGTGCGTGGCCACAGCAGGATCAACGTCCTCATCCTTCGCCACCGTGGTGAAGAAATAGTTGGTGTAATCTCGAAGGCTTTCCTTCTCGCCTTACTTGATATAGGCGAGCACCATTTCAGAAACGACTATTTAGGTTCGGTCGATGAAGCATGCGATCAATTCCCACTTCAAATGCTAGTAGGAAAAGATGTTACCTTTGGGGAGTTTGATGAACCAGCTGAATGCCGCCCCCATCAGAGTATTTTCCAAGAGGTAGCACCTGGTGGCTTCATTTGGCTGACGGTAGCAAACTGCGGTTTCAAACCCCTAGATGTGCTCATGAGGATCAGTTGTACTTTTATAAGCTTCGAGCCTTGGCAATCTGAAGTCCTCTGGGATTTAGGCCAGCTGGATGGTGATAGCAAAAGAGGCATTGCTGTCAAGAGAGCCGAAGAAAGGATCAGGCCCATACTGAGGGGCCTGAGGACCTGGGAAAACAGAATCCGTCAAGCGAAGAAAGGAGGAAAGGCTGGTGGAAGAAAAGTATGAGGTGGTAAAGGACGTTTCCTCGATGGCTCCCGGGGAATCCAAACGCCGGCGAGACGGCGAAATCCCCACACAACATTCCCAGGAAGGCAACGAGCGTTCCTACGGAAGCGCGCTGAAGTTGGGGTGCCGGGAGACCTCTCCTCATACTTTTCTTCAACACCACAATGTTCTTCAATAGGCGCACCACACGTTTGAAGCGCGCTGAAGTTGGGGTGCCGGGAGACCTCTCCTCATACTTTTCTTCAACACCACAATGTTCTTCAATAGGCGCACCACACGTTTGAAGCGCGCTGAAGTTGGGGTGCCGGGAGACCTCTCCTCATACTTTTCTTCAACACCACAATGTTCTTCAATAGGCGCACCACACGTTTGAAGCGCGCTGAAGTTGGGGTGCCGGGAGACCTCTCCTCATACTTTTCTTCAACACCACAATGTTCTTCAATAGGCGCACCACACGTTTGAAGCGCGCTGAAGTTGGGGTGCCGGGAGACCTCTCCTCATACTTTTCTTCAACACCACAATGTTCTTCAATAGGCGCACCACACGTTTGAAGCGCGCTGAAGTTGGGGTGCCGGGAGACCTCTCCTCATACTTTTCTTCAACACCACAATGTTCTTCAATAGGCGCACCACACGTTTGAAGCGCGCTGAAGTTGGGGTGCCGGGAGACCTCTCCTCATACTTTTCTTCAACACCACAATGTTCTTCAATAGGCGCACCACACGTTTGAAGCGCGCTGAAGTTGGGGTGCCGGGAGACCTCTCCTCATACTTTTCTTCAACACCACAATGTTCTTCAATAGGCGCACCACACGTTTGAAGCGCGCTGAAGTTGGGGTGCCGGGAGACCTCTCCTCATACTTTTCTTCAACACCACAATGTTCTTCAATAGGCGCACCACACGTTTGAAGCGCGCTGAAGTTGGGGTGCCGGGAGACCTCTCCTCATACTTTTCTTCAACACCACAATGTTCTTCAATAGGCGCACCACACGTTTGAAGCGCGCTGAAGTTGGGGTGCCGGGAGACCTCTCCTCATACTTTTCTTCAACACCACAATGTTCTTCAATAGGCGCACCACACGTTTGAAGCGCGCTGAAGTTGGGGTGCCGGGAGACCTCTCCTCATACTTTTCTTCAACACCACAATGTTCTTCAATAGGCGCACCACACGTTTGAAGCGCGCTGAAGTTGGGGTGCCGGGAGACCTCTCCTCATACTTTTCTTCAACACCACAATGTTCTTCAATAGGCGCACCACACGTTTGAAGCGCGCTGAAGTTGGGGTGCCGGGAGACCTCTCCTCATACTTTTCTTCAACACCACAATGTTCTTCAATAGGCGCACCACACGTTTGAAGCGCGCTGAAGTTGGGGTGCCGGGAGACCTCTCCTCATACTTTTCTTCAACACCACAATGTTCTTCAATAGGCGCACCACACGTTTGAAGCGCGCTGAAGTTGGGGTGCCGGGAGACCTCTCCTCATACTTTTCTTCAACACCACAATGTTCTTCAATAGGCGCACCACACGTTTGAAGCGCGCTGAAGTTGGGGTGCCGGGAGACCTCTCCTCATACTTTTCTTCAACACCACAATGTTCTTCAATAGGCGCACCACACGTTTGAAGCGCGCTGAAGTTGGGGTGCCGGGAGACCTCTCCTCATACTTTTCTTCAACACCACAATGTTCTTCAATAGGCGCACCACACGTTTGAAGCGCGCTGAAGTTGGGGTGCCGGGAGACCTCTCCTCATACTTTTCTTCAACACCACAATGTTCTTCAATAGGCGCACCACACGTTTGAAGCGCGCTGAAGTTGGGGTGCCGGGAGACCTCTCCTCATACTTTTCTTCAACACCACAATGTTCTTCAATAGGCGCACCACACGTTTGAAGCGCGCTGAAGTTGGGGTGCCGGGAGACCTCTCCTCATACTTTTCTTCAACACCACAATGTTCTTCAATAGGCGCACCACACGTTTGAAGCGCGCTGAAGTTGGGGTGCCGGGAGACCTCTCCTCATACTTTTCTTCAACACCACAATGTTCTTCAATAGGCGCACCACACGTTTGAAGCGCGCTGAAGTTGGGGTGCCGGGAGACCTCTCCTCATACTTTTCTTCAACACCACAATGTTCTTCAATAGGCGCACCACACGTTTGAAGCGCGCTGAAGTTGGGGTGCCGGGAGACCTCTCCTCATACTTTTCTTCAACACCACAATGTTCTTCAATAGGCGCACCACACGTTTGAAGCGCGCTGAAGTTGGGGTGCCGGGAGACCTCTCCTCATACTTTTCTTCAACACCACAATGTTCTTCAATAGGCGCACCACACGTTTGAAGCGCGCTGAAGTTGGGGTGCCGGGAGACCTCTCCTCATACTTTTCTTCAACACCACAATGTTCTTCAATAGGCGCACCACACGTTTGAAGCGCGCTGAAGTTGGGGTGCCGGGAGACCTCTCCTCATACTTTTCTTCAACACCACAATGTTCTTCAATAGGCGCACCACACGTTTGAAGCGCGCTGAAGTTGGGGTGCCGGGAGACCTCTCCTCATACTTTTCTTCAACACCACAATGTTCTTCAATAGGCGCACCACACGTTTGAAGCGCGCTGAAGTTGGGGTGCCGGGAGACCTCTCCTCATACTTTTCTTCAACACCACAATGTTCTTCAATAGGCGCACCACACGTTTGAAGCGCGCTGAAGTTGGGGTGCCGGGAGACCTCTCCTCATACTTTTCTTCAACACCACAATGTTCTTCAATAGGCGCACCACACGTTTGAAGCGCGCTGAAGTTGGGGTGCCGGGAGACCTCTCCTCATACTTTTCTTCAACACCACAATGTTCTTCAATAGGCGCACCACACGTTTGAAGCGCGCTGAAGTTGGGGTGCCGGGAGACCTCTCCTCATACTTTTCTTCAACACCACAATGTTCTTCAATAGGCGCACCACACGTTTGAAGCGCGCTGAAGTTGGGGTGCCGGGAGACCTCTCCTCATACTTTTCTTCAACACCACAATGTTCTTCAATAGGCGCACCACACGTTTGAAGCGCGCTGAAGTTGGGGTGCCGGGAGACCTCTCCTCATACTTTTCTTCAACACCACAATGTTCTTCAATAGGCGCACCACACGTTTGAAGCGCGCTGAAGTTGGGGTGCCGGGAGACCTCTCCTCATACTTTTCTTCAACACCACAATGTTCTTCAATAGGCGCACCACACGTTTGAAGCGCGCTGAAGTTGGGGTGCCGGGAGACCTCTCCTCATACTTTTCTTCAACACCACAATGTTCTTCAATAGGCGCACCACACGTTTGAAGCGCGCTGAAGTTGGGGTGCCGGGAGACCTCTCCTCATACTTTTCTTCAACACCACAATGTTCTTCAATAGGCGCACCACACGTTTGAAGCGCGCTGAAGTTGGGGTGCCGGGAGACCTCTCCTCATACTTTTCTTCAACACCACAATGTTCTTCAATAGGCGCACCACACGTTTGAAGCGCGCTGAAGTTGGGGTGCCGGGAGACCTCTCCTCATACTTTTCTTCAACACCACAATGTTCTTCAATAGGCGCACCACACGTTTGAAGCGCGCTGAAGTTGGGGTGCCGGGAGACCTCTCCTCATACTTTTCTTCAACACCACAATGTTCTTCAATAGGCGCACCACACGTTTGAAGCGCGCTGAAGTTGGGGTGCCGGGAGACCTCTCCTCATACTTTTCTTCAACACCACAATGTTCTTCAATAGGCGCACCACACGTTTGAAGCGCGCTGAAGTTGGGGTGCCGGGAGACCTCTCCTCATACTTTTCTTCAACACCACAATGTTCTTCAATAGGCGCACCACACGTTTGAAGCGCGCTGAAGTTGGGGTGCCGGGAGACCTCTCCTCATACTTTTCTTCAACACCACAATGTTCTTCAATAGGCGCACCACACGTTTGAAGCGCGCTGAAGTTGGGGTGCCGGGAGACCTCTCCTCATACTTTTCTTCAACACCACAATGTTCTTCAATAGGCGCACCACACGTTTGAAGCGCGCTGAAGTTGGGGTGCCGGGAGACCTCTCCTCATACTTTTCTTCAACACCACAATGTTCTTCAATAGGCGCACCACACGTTTGAAGCGCGCTGAAGTTGGGGTGCCGGGAGACCTCTCCTCATACTTTTCTTCAACACCACAATGTTCTTCAATAGGCGCACCACACGTTTGAAGCGCGCTGAAGTTGGGGTGCCGGGAGACCTCTCCTCATACTTTTCTTCAACACCACAATGTTCTTCAATAGGCGCACCACACGTTTGAAGCGCGCTGAAGTTGGGGTGCCGGGAGACCTCTCCTCATACTTTTCTTCAACACCACAATGTTCTTCAATAGGCGCACCACACGTTTGAAGCGCGCTGAAGTTGGGGTGCCGGGAGACCTCTCCTCATACTTTTCTTCAACACCACAATGTTCTTCAATAGGCGCACCACACGTTTGAAGCGCGCTGAAGTTGGGGTGCCGGGAGACCTCTCCTCATACTTTTCTTCAACACCACAATGTTCTTCAATAGGCGCACCACACGTTTGAAGCGCGCTGAAGTTGGGGTGCCGGGAGACCTCTCCTCATACTTTTCTTCAACACCACAATGTTCTTCAATAGGCGCACCACACGTTTGAAGCGCGCTGAAGTTGGGGTGCCGGGAGACCTCTCCTCATACTTTTCTTCAACACCACAATGTTCTTCAATAGGCGCACCACACGTTTGAAGCGCGCTGAAGTTGGGGTGCCGGGAGACCTCTCCTCATACTTTTCTTCAACACCACAATGTTCTTCAATAGGCGCACCACACGTTTGAAGCGCGCTGAAGTTGGGGTGCCGGGAGACCTCTCCTCATACTTTTCTTCAACACCACAATGTTCTTCAATAGGCGCACCACACGTTTGAAGCGCGCTGAAGTTGGGGTGCCGGGAGACCTCTCCTCATACTTTTCTTCAACACCACAATGTTCTTCAATAGGCGCACCACACGTTTGAAGCGCGCTGAAGTTGGGGTGCCGGGAGACCTCTCCTCATACTTTTCTTCAACACCACAATGTTCTTCAATAGGCGCACCACACGTTTGAAGCGCGCTGAAGTTGGGGTGCCGGGAGACCTCTCCTCATACTTTTCTTCAACACCACAATGTTCTTCAATAGGCGCACCACACGTTTGAAGCGCGCTGAAGTTGGGGTGCCGGGAGACCTCTCCTCATACTTTTCTTCAACACCACAATGTTCTTCAATAGGCGCACCACACGTTTGAAGCGCGCTGAAGTTGGGGTGCCGGGAGACCTCTCCTCATACTTTTCTTCAACACCACAATGTTCTTCAATAGGCGCACCACACGTTTGAAGCGCGCTGAAGTTGGGGTGCCGGGAGACCTCTCCTCATACTTTTCTTCAACACCACAATGTTCTTCAATAGGCGCACCACACGTTTGAAGCGCGCTGAAGTTGGGGTGCCGGGAGACCTCTCCTCATACTTTTCTTCAACACCACAATGTTCTTCAATAGGCGCACCACACGTTTGAAGCGCGCTGAAGTTGGGGTGCCGGGAGACCTCTCCTCATACTTTTCTTCAACACCACAATGTTCTTCAATAGGCGCACCACACGTTTGAAGCGCGCTGAAGTTGGGGTGCCGGGAGACCTCTCCTCATACTTTTCTTCAACACCACAATGTTCTTCAATAGGCGCACCACACGTTTGAAGCGCGCTGAAGTTGGGGTGCCGGGAGACCTCTCCTCATACTTTTCTTCAACACCACAATGTTCTTCAATAGGCGCACCACACGTTTGAAGCGCGCTGAAGTTGGGGTGCCGGGAGACCTCTCCTCATACTTTTCTTCAACACCACAATGTTCTTCAATAGGCGCACCACACGTTTGAAGCGCGCTGAAGTTGGGGTGCCGGGAGACCTCTCCTCATACTTTTCTTCAACACCACAATGTTCTTCAATAGGCGCACCACACGTTTGAAGCGCGCTGAAGTTGGGGTGCCGGGAGACCTCTCCTCATACTTTTCTTCAACACCACAATGTTCTTCAATAGGCGCACCACACGTTTGAAGCGCGCTGAAGTTGGGGTGCCGGGAGACCTCTCCTCATACTTTTCTTCAACACCACAATGTTCTTCAATAGGCGCACCACACGTTTGAAGCGCGCTGAAGTTGGGGTGCCGGGAGACCTCTCCTCATACTTTTCTTCAACACCACAATGTTCTTCAATAGGCGCACCACACGTTTGAAGCGCGCTGAAGTTGGGGTGCCGGGAGACCTCTCCTCATACTTTTCTTCAACACCACAATGTTCTTCAATAGGCGCACCACACGTTTGAAGCGCGCTGAAGTTGGGGTGCCGGGAGACCTCTCCTCATACTTTTCTTCAACACCACAATGTTCTTCAATAGGCGCACCACACGTTTGAAGCGCGCTGAAGTTGGGGTGCCGGGAGACCTCTCCTCATACTTTTCTTCAACACCACAATGTTCTTCAATAGGCGCACCACACGTTTGAAGCGCGCTGAAGTTGGGGTGCCGGGAGACCTCTCCTCATACTTTTCTTCAACACCACAATGTTCTTCAATAGGCGCACCACACGTTTGAAGCGCGCTGAAGTTGGGGTGCCGGGAGACCTCTCCTCATACTTTTCTTCAACACCACAATGTTCTTCAATAGGCGCACCACACGTTTGAAGCGCGCTGAAGTTGGGGTGCCGGGAGACCTCTCCTCATACTTTTCTTCAACACCACAATGTTCTTCAATAGGCGCACCACACGTTTGAAGCGCGCTGAAGTTGGGGTGCCGGGAGACCTCTCCTCATACTTTTCTTCAACACCACAATGTTCTTCAATAGGCGCACCACACGTTTGAAGCGCGCTGAAGTTGGGGTGCCGGGAGACCTCTCCTCATACTTTTCTTCAACACCACAATGTTCTTCAATAGGCGCACCACACGTTTGAAGCGCGCTGAAGTTGGGGTGCCGGGAGACCTCTCCTCATACTTTTCTTCAACACCACAATGTTCTTCAATAGGCGCACCACACGTTTGAAGCGCGCTGAAGTTGGGGTGCCGGGAGACCTCTCCTCATACTTTTCTTCAACACCACAATGTTCTTCAATAGGCGCACCACACGTTTGAAGCGCGCTGAAGTTGGGGTGCCGGGAGACCTCTCCTCATACTTTTCTTCAACACCACAATGTTCTTCAATAGGCGCACCACACGTTTGAAGCGCGCTGAAGTTGGGGTGCCGGGAGACCTCTCCTCATACTTTTCTTCAACACCACAATGTTCTTCAATAGGCGCACCACACGTTTGAAGCGCGCTGAAGTTGGGGTGCCGGGAGACCTCTCCTCATACTTTTCTTCAACACCACAATGTTCTTCAATAGGCGCACCACACGTTTGAAGCGCGCTGAAGTTGGGGTGCCGGGAGACCTCTCCTCATACTTTTCTTCAACACCACAATGTTCTTCAATAGGCGCACCACACGTTTGAAGCGCGCTGAAGTTGGGGTGCCGGGAGACCTCTCCTCATACTTTTCTTCAACACCACAATGTTCTTCAATAGGCGCACCACACGTTTGAAGCGCGCTGAAGTTGGGGTGCCGGGAGACCTCTCCTCATACTTTTCTTCAACACCACAATGTTCTTCAATAGGCGCACCACACGTTTGAAGCGCGCTGAAGTTGGGGTGCCGGGAGACCTCTCCTCATACTTTTCTTCAACACCACAATGTTCTTCAATAGGCGCACCACACGTTTGAAGCGCGCTGAAGTTGGGGTGCCGGGAGACCTCTCCTCATACTTTTCTTCAACACCACAATGTTCTTCAATAGGCGCACCACACGTTTGAAGCGCGCTGAAGTTGGGGTGCCGGGAGACCTCTCCTCATACTTTTCTTCAACACCACAATGTTCTTCAATAGGCGCACCACACGTTTGAAGCGCGCTGAAGTTGGGGTGCCGGGAGACCTCTCCTCATACTTTTCTTCAACACCACAATGTTCTTCAATAGGCGCACCACACGTTTGAAGCGCGCTGAAGTTGGGGTGCCGGGAGACCTCTCCTCATACTTTTCTTCAACACCACAATGTTCTTCAATAGGCGCACCACACGTTTGAAGCGCGCTGAAGTTGGGGTGCCGGGAGACCTCTCCTCATACTTTTCTTCAACACCACAATGTTCTTCAATAGGCGCACCACACGTTTGAAGCGCGCTGAAGTTGGGGTGCCGGGAGACCTCTCCTCATACTTTTCTTCAACACCACAATGTTCTTCAATAGGCGCACCACACGTTTGAAGCGCGCTGAAGTTGGGGTGCCGGGAGACCTCTCCTCATACTTTTCTTCAACACCACAATGTTCTTCAATAGGCGCACCACACGTTTGAAGCGCGCTGAAGTTGGGGTGCCGGGAGACCTCTCCTCATACTTTTCTTCAACACCACAATGTTCTTCAATAGGCGCACCACACGTTTGAAGCGCGCTGAAGTTGGGGTGCCGGGAGACCTCTCCTCATACTTTTCTTCAACACCACAATGTTCTTCAATAGGCGCACCACACGTTTGAAGCGCGCTGAAGTTGGGGTGCCGGGAGACCTCTCCTCATACTTTTCTTCAACACCACAATGTTCTTCAATAGGCGCACCACACGTTTGAAGCGCGCTGAAGTTGGGGTGCCGGGAGACCTCTCCTCATACTTTTCTTCAACACCACAATGTTCTTCAATAGGCGCACCACACGTTTGAAGCGCGCTGAAGTTGGGGTGCCGGGAGACCTCTCCTCATACTTTTCTTCAACACCACAATGTTCTTCAATAGGCGCACCACACGTTTGAAGCGCGCTGAAGTTGGGGTGCCGGGAGACCTCTCCTCATACTTTTCTTCAACACCACAATGTTCTTCAATAGGCGCACCACACGTTTGAAGCGCGCTGAAGTTGGGGTGCCGGGAGACCTCTCCTCATACTTTTCTTCAACACCACAATGTTCTTCAATAGGCGCACCACACGTTTGAAGCGCGCTGAAGTTGGGGTGCCGGGAGACCTCTCCTCATACTTTTCTTCAACACCACAATGTTCTTCAATAGGCGCACCACACGTTTGAAGCGCGCTGAAGTTGGGGTGCCGGGAGACCTCTCCTCATACTTTTCTTCAACACCACAATGTTCTTCAATAGGCGCACCACACGTTTGAAGCGCGCTGAAGTTGGGGTGCCGGGAGACCTCTCCTCATACTTTTCTTCAACACCACAATGTTCTTCAATAGGCGCACCACACGTTTGAAGCGCGCTGAAGTTGGGGTGCCGGGAGACCTCTCCTCATACTTTTCTTCAACACCACAATGTTCTTCAATAGGCGCACCACACGTTTGAAGCGCGCTGAAGTTGGGGTGCCGGGAGACCTCTCCTCATACTTTTCTTCAACACCACAATGTTCTTCAATAGGCGCACCACACGTTTGAAGCGCGCTGAAGTTGGGGTGCCGGGAGACCTCTCCTCATACTTTTCTTCAACACCACAATGTTCTTCAATAGGCGCACCACACGTTTGAAGCGCGCTGAAGTTGGGGTGCCGGGAGACCTCTCCTCATACTTTTCTTCAACACCACAATGTTCTTCAATAGGCGCACCACACGTTTGAAGCGCGCTGAAGTTGGGGTGCCGGGAGACCTCTCCTCATACTTTTCTTCAACACCACAATGTTCTTCAATAGGCGCACCACACGTTTGAAGCGCGCTGAAGTTGGGGTGCCGGGAGACCTCTCCTCATACTTTTCTTCAACACCACAATGTTCTTCAATAGGCGCACCACACGTTTGAAGCGCGCTGAAGTTGGGGTGCCGGGAGACCTCTCCTCATACTTTTCTTCAACACCACAATGTTCTTCAATAGGCGCACCACACGTTTGAAGCGCGCTGAAGTTGGGGTGCCGGGAGACCTCTCCTCATACTTTTCTTCAACACCACAATGTTCTTCAATAGGCGCACCACACGTTTGAAGCGCGCTGAAGTTGGGGTGCCGGGAGACCTCTCCTCATACTTTTCTTCAACACCACAATGTTCTTCAATAGGCGCACCACACGTTTGAAGCGCGCTGAAGTTGGGGTGCCGGGAGACCTCTCCTCATACTTTTCTTCAACACCACAATGTTCTTCAATAGGCGCACCACACGTTTGAAGCGCGCTGAAGTTGGGGTGCCGGGAGACCTCTCCTCATACTTTTCTTCAACACCACAATGTTCTTCAATAGGCGCACCACACGTTTGAAGCGCGCTGAAGTTGGGGTGCCGGGAGACCTCTCCTCCCAAAGTAAAACATAAGCAGTTTTTGCATCTATTCATTGCATTACGTTGAATTCAAGTGGAGTACAATTAGTTTTTGTTGTATTTGAAGAGAATATATGCAATTTGACTATAATCGTGTCTATATGAAGGTTTTTTAACATAATACCATGATTACACTCCTAATGTTTGCTATATGGATGTATTTTAATCGAAATTG